>PVIA01006631.1:0-94735 GCA_004024845.1 Tonatia bakeri | reverse complement strand
TTGTTCAGGATGGGTGACACAGAGTCTATTCCTGTCTGCAATGAGAAAAAATACTTTGTTTTTGAAAGCTCAAATATAGACCTGAAATCTCTATTGAAAATAAAAAAGTGAATTAAAACCATTCCCAACCTTGAGTTTAAGACACACACACAAAAAAACACTCCTAACCAAAATAGGACACTAAAATTATTCTATGTTCGCAGGTTATTTAAGAATAACTACTTCTTTGATGAACCCTTTCTAATAGTGTAGAAACATGTATTAAAAACTTGTTAATATGTAACAGGTAAAAATATCTCACATGTGGGGTATGTGTGTATCCAAATGTAACCCTGACCACAAATTCCCAACTCTGTCTAGGGTTCTGACAGACGGGACCATGGAAATAGCCTTGAAAACCAAGTTGGTGACAGCTCAACAAGAAAAGGAAAAACTATGACTTTTAAAGCTACCAAAAGCTTGGGAAGAAGAAATTCTCTTTCATGCTGCCAAAGTCAGCACTTTTTTGTGTACAGCCCCTTGTGTACATAAATTACCAAGTGCCAAAGACCAGGTTTCTCTAGCCCCAGACCCAACACTGGCCCCCTGTCATCATTAGCAGTCCTCTCTCCCCCGAAGGGTACAAATCAATGAGCAAGCAGTTCATGCTGTTCTTAGAATGTCTTTGCCATCTGAACAAATTTAAATCTGCACAAGTAATGCTTTTTTCCTTCAGGTTTTTCAACTTGCATATCTTAACTGTGGGGCAAGCTTACTTTTCCTATTTTAAAAGCTACACAACTCAGCAAAACTCCACACACACAGCAGGGCCACCAGCATGACTGTTTAACCTATGAATGCAACCTCGTGACACTTACTGTGGCCCTCTGACCCCCATGCAATATTGTACCTTACTATGTGACTTTGTTGTCAATAGTGTGAGCCTTGGTATATTTGTTTAATTTACTGATTTAGGTTTTGGTTTCAGAGAAGCTGGCTAAACCCATCCATAAGCAATAGGTTGAAGAGTCAATGCCACTTCTAGGATCTTGTTTATACTAATCGTTTGAGATAAATGATCAGTATTCTTTAACAGTATTGGCGACCTGTAGTCAATACAAATTTCCATTTTCAAAGAGGTGCTGCCTGGAGTCGCACACACAAGCGCAGGCTGACATCGCAGGGTTAAAACACACACACACACACAATTCAAATTCAGACCAAGTTTAAAACATACATTGTCTACTGAGCTATTATTTTGCTCAAGACTTCATTTTACTTTTCTGTGCTTGGACATTATGAAAAAACAAAGAAAAGACTGATGCATACTGTCAAACTTAATGTTACAAATTAGTGGGGAAAGGATGGGTTATTCAATTACTGTTGCTGGGACAGCTAGCTATTCATGCAAGAAAAATTAATAAACTTTCCATCTCACACCACTATATAAAATTAAATTTGGGGTAGATTCAATAAAGGGCTAAAAATAAAAATGAAAGTTTCAAAAATAAAGAAGAAAATATACTTGTGAACTTGGGGTAGGAAAATCCCTCTGAAACAATATATAAAAAGCCCAAACCAAATGGGGCAAAAACACCCCTCCTACTTTCAAAAGTAAAAACTGTGCACCAAAGGACACCATAAACAATGTTGGGTTGGGGGGGTGTGGGGCAAAGACTGGAAGACTGTATTTTTTTTCACATTAGTATAAAAATGGAATACCATGCAGCACTTATAATTAACTAGATGCCACATGTACCAACACTGATAAATCTCAAAAACCTAATGCTGAGTGAAAAAAGACAAGGTGCAGATGAATACGCACATTTATACAAGGTAAACAACATGCAAAACAGCACAGCGTGCGGTCACTACCAGAATGCAAACACATACGCGGTTGTACAGAACAGTGGTCATCGCTGATGGGCGAGAGAGGAGGACTACAGGCGCCATCAACTGTATCTGTAACGCTTTATTTCTTGCAAAGACGCTGAAGCAAGCATGATCAAATAAATGGTGGCTGGTGGCACAGGGGTGTTCTTTATGGCATTCTATGTAACTTTCTGTATATTTTAACTATTTCATTTCTTTCTAATTCAGTGAAAGATAAGCAAGAGGGGGAGGAAGGGAAAAGAAGGTATGCTGGCTTGAGTACATATCGGATCTGAAAGATGCAGCTTCCTTGAACAACATCAATCCCAGGAAACACGCTTTGAAACTAGGCCATGAAACGTCTGAGAGCCATGTGCCTGCAGTACTGTTAACTGTGGTCTCCTGCTCGCTCTTGACAAAGGCCAGCAAACCCTGCCAGATCCTTTGTCCAAGGAGCTCCAGTAAACAATTCAGTTTGGAATTCTATTATTTTTCCTAACCAAAAACATTCCCTTGGCTATGAACTCAGATAGGTCCCTACTGACCACTGGAAGCAAGTGATTTTCTTGTTTGAAGTAAGGAACGGAGGGGAAAGAGGGAAAATAAAACCTTTAGTGAAGGACTGTACATTCTGTGTTGAGCTAACAGGAATTCATGTATTATTCAATATTTTTAGATCGCAACTAAATACTACAGTATCACTAGAGGAAGAATCCACAAATGCTTATTGTATTACTCAAAGGCTCCCACCCACTTCTGCAAAATGTGTGAATCACAACACAGTAACATTTCCTAAAAGCATGGCATTCTGAGCCGCTGAACCCAGAATGACAAAGGCCATTGTGCCCCCATCCTTTCTGAGTTTAACAGACAACTCCATTATTTTTTTCCTTTTCTCACTAGCTTAATAGTTAAATTGTAAAAGACTGGAAATTTAAAAGGCAATTTGACTCTAATTTCCGAGCTGGTGTTTTATTTCAGCTCAGTGTTCAGCCCCGTTCCTGGCACATAATAACCAGATGCCCAGTGAATGTTTGCAGAAGGAAAATCAAAAGAAAGGGAGAAAAGCACATTAGGAAGGCCAGATGGACTGGGGTGAGTCCTGCTTCACGGGTCACTCATACTCACAGATTTACTCTGTTCTGTTTTCGCCTCATCAAGTCATTCCATCTGGTAGCTCCCCTTGCTCTAAGGGTGAGGCCCAGTAGCCTAACAGGTTCATGATGAGCTAACCTTGGTCCACCTCCACAGCATCGTGTCTTACATTCCTCCTCCCATTAAATGCCCCAGAGTAACATCCACTCCACCTGGAGCTACTCAATCATGGATGGCTCCCCTAAGCTCCACCTTCTCCTCTCCCCTTGCTCCCCTCCCCTCCAAATGCATGCACATCCCTTATCCTCTGCCTAGAACATTCCTCTCCTGTTCTTTTCCTGGCTCACCTCCATTCTTTGGTTCCAACTCAGAGGATGCTTCTTTCCTGATCCTCCAAGACCAGGCTAAGAGGCCCCATCAGGGCCTGCACAGCCCCGAGCAGAGGGGCTGTCCCTCTGCACAGTATCTGCTCCTTGCTCGGTCTGTCCCATCTACTCCACCACCAGCAGGGAAGCTCAGAGAAAAGTAGTACCTTGCTCACCACCGCCTCCCTGGACCAGTACATGGCACAGATCAGGGTTCAGTAAGTATTTACTGAATGAGTGTGGTTGTTTATGGATGACCACTATACAAAATAGAGACTGGGAAGCATTACTACTAACGCATTAGAAGTCACAGCCAACCAGAAATAGAAGACAGAACATCCGTGAAATAAAAATGTAATTGAAAACTCTCTTCAATTTATGAAAGTCTTATCTGCACAGATCTTTTCCTGGGACCCTACTAGGAAATAAAGTGAAATATGGATGTATTTTCAATATAATACACCATTTTGTTTTCTTCCTGCCAATGCATATTACTATGTGTTTATTGGGACATTTCAAACTGCCCCTAGACACTCCCATAAAGCAGACTAAGTCCACTACTTCAGTTTGCCCATACTCAGAAACTCCAACTTGGACCAGGCCTTGTGCTGTAGTTGAAGGTGAAAATAAAGCACATGCCAGCGTCAACGACCATCACCACCCAGGAGCAATCACTGTCTCCTTCCCATGATTCACCTGACAATAAAGCTTTCCTCTGAAGAACATTTCAACATCTTTAAATCAACATAGGAAATTATAAAACCCATGCCTGAAGATACTAATTGTTAGAAAACAATTCGACAATTTAAATATTAACTTTTAAACTTGCTATGCTTAATGCATTAAAATACTTCCCTTTTTTCTGTTTTTAAACACATTTAAATATACCCACTACCACATAGCTCAGGATCAAAACAAAAAATCAAAACTCTAAGAAATGACAGTACTTTTCAATATAAGAGACAATATAATTGAGGCAAAAACGTACAGATGGGGTTGAGTGGTCATATGAACACACTGCTAAATTCACCAAATATTTATCCCCAGTTCTACGGTCCCCATTTACCACACAAATTAGATGAACACAGAGTCTGAAGAGTAAATCCACGAAGCATGACTCTCTGCCATTCACCAAATGATGAGGACTGCAGTTGCTTACTGAGCGGAAGCATATGTTTTAAACAGGTGGGCAATGAAGTTAAACCAACCCAAACAAAATCGGATACTTCACACAAATGTCTGAATTTCAGGAAGAAGAAAAACAGCAAGTGTTTTCTCCTGCAAAAGAAGCCACACATATTCTTTAAGGACTATAAGTGGCAAGTTGAAGTATCTAGCCCCAGGAAGCCACAAGCCAAGCCCCATTTGGAATCCTGATCTTAGAGTCAAAAAGGCAGCAAACAAAGACCCTTCAAGACAAGGATGACTTTGCTGACCCTCCTCCATCTGCTCCCTTGGTGTACACACAGCCCAGCTGTGAGAGCGCTGGCCTTCTGGGGACCTCAAGGCACCACTCACTGCACCTCCTTTGTCCCACAGACAGAGTTCCGCCTTTGCAAGAATGTGCTGAATGAATCAGAAGACATGTGAACAGAACTCTCTGTTCCACAGATGCAGAACTTTCCCTCTTAGGGTGAAGGTACCATGAGAGGTCAAGACAATATCTAGTCCCAAGGCTGTGCAATCCAAGCTGTTAGTGAAATGGGGGTAAATCTGTATGCCTATCCTTGCTAGCTCAAGACTCAGACTCTAGCTCCTCACCTCAAGGACCTGACACCACCTTCACATCACCGAGACAATGGGGACCCAAGACTAGAGGCCAAGCCTAGCTAACCCCACATTTTTTTCACTGTGGCTCGCAGTGCCCCGTGCTGGCCAAGGCTGTTATCAGGGAGCTCTTGGCAGGTCATCAGTGAAAATGGGATGGGAGGGCAGGCCTTGCTCTACAGACCTCAGCACCTGCGAGAAATTCTTCAAGTTACCCATCTCAGCCTTAAAATTGGCATTAGCCTGGATTATCTGGATGGGTCCAATCTAATCACAGGAGCCCGGAAAGGCAGTGAACTTTCTCTGGCTAGAGGCAGAGAGATGTGGCAGAAAGGGAAGTCAGAGAGATTAAGCACCCCCAGGAGGACCTATCTCTCTATAAAAAAATTATGTGTCACAAAGTCCCAGAGAACTCCAATTTCTTTTTATTTATAATAAGGAACATCTCTTTCCAGGCACATCTTTCTTCCAGGCCTCTTTCCCTGGTTTTAAGAGAAACTACTGACAAATCCGAGTACTATCTGGTGAGTAAAAACCAGAACACTGGATGCTAAATGATGTTGTTGAAGGGGCATTTCACCAGAGGTCTTGCAAAATTCCCCCAAACGCACCTGTTCTGGAACTATATACAACAGCAACACTCCGGTGACCCAAATGCTCAGGTTCACCCCCATTCTTTGAAAAAGAATGAACATGTATTCTCATGGACTGCTTCTCCAAACTACTGATTCCTAGACTAATCAGACTTTGTTGGCATTTTTTTTTTTGTAAATGCAGTTTTGTCACTGATTAAGTTAATTATTGAGTGTGCTTCCATCCAATTTAAGGGTTTCCCACTTTGACAGCTCATAATATCTACTTTCTGATGGGCTTTTTAAAATGAATAGGTATCCATCTTTTCATCAGTGGTTTTGAGACTTTTTTTTTAAACTAGAAAATTCTTCTTCAAAGGAACTCTTACAATCTCAAATTATAATTAAAAAAGAAAAAACAGATCTCTGATTGAAACAGGCACAAGGGACCTTGGGCTTAGACTCAAAGCCACACCCAACTCATTCTCCCTCCATCAACTCTTTGGGAGACAGCCCAAAAGTTTGCAAGAACAGTTAGAATACCATTGAGCTAAATACATCTCAAGTTCTCAGCCAGCTCCATGTTTCTACAAAAATAAAGTCACGTTGTCCAAGGAAATATTTCACATTCCAAAAGAGTTAGTGCTTGAAGCTTCTCCCCACAGCACACCTACTCACCAGGATGGGCTTCAGGATGTCCACGTTGGCACGCAGAACTTGCTCAGCTGCCTCCAGTTTCTCTAGTGGCAGACTACAGAGCGTGGAAACCTCGTGGTCATCAAGGTGGATCACCTCTTTTAATCTGGATCCATTGCACAGATCAGCCAAATGTAACTGGTAGCCTTGCAGAAATACCTGGAAATATTTCATGCAAAGAGAGATAGGCAAACTGGATTACAAAGATGGGAAGCTGGGTCCTTGAAGCCTTTTGGGGGTCTTCACACCAACAGAGCTTTGAAGAGTGGACACCACTTCAGTGAACTTCAGAATGTATCAAGGCATGACTGGACAGGACATGTAAAACCTGAAGGTTGTGTCTGCCTCATCATCTCCCACTCACTTGTCCTTGAGAAGGAAAGTCCTGAGTCCAACTCTTTTCTCTAAAGTGGAACACGGGATTCAGTGACTAGGTATCTAGAGTATGAACTCCCGAAACCACTTCTATTAGAGAAAAAATTCTTATTATTTTGGAACTTATGTCAAACTGGGGTTGGACTAAATTATAGGAATAAAGCATTTATACTATTTATTTGTAGGTATGGACATTTAACTAATGTAAAGAACTATTCAAGCAATTTTAGAATGTGGAGCTATTCATTTCACATGCCCCAGAGCAGAGTACCACCAGCCAAGCTTCTCATTTCACTGGCAAGCCAATGCTGGGTCACTCTTATCTATTCATTTTAGCAACCCCCGCCCCACAAGAGAGCCTCTGCTTGACCTTATTTTGCGTACTTGATTAGCTTTTCTGGGCCTAAATAAACAGAGCCTCATGTATGGTCCTTACTGTTCATTAGACAGCAAGTTCAGGAAGATGAGGGGCCTTGCTTTTCCTACTCATTTTGTGTCCACAGTGCTGGAACACTACAAACAGGAAATATTTGTGGAATAATGAGTAGTTGATGCAGACTCTTTATTACCCCATTACTACTTCTCCTATTGTTTTAAATTAGTGCAGCCTAACCTGCTTGTGGTACAGCCTTTTATGAGAGATGAGACAAAAGCTTCACAAAATCCATGCAGCTTTCTAACACCGCAGAGCATCTGGCCTGCCAGGCTTTCCATGAAGTTCTCACCTACTGCCAGATACTGAACCGTCCTTCGGTTTAGCTCAGGCTATCAGCTTACCTTTACCATCTGCACTTAAGAGCAGTGACAATACAGGGAACCTACGTACCACTCAAGGACCATCTCCATCCCTGGGACACCCCTTACTTTAAGCTGATCAGATGTGACAGATATGAAGTTGGCAGGGGGCAATGGAAACCACGCTAAATGCAACTATTTTCATATGCCTGCTGCCTTGGGCCCGTCTCCCAACCCCACAGTTGCTAAACACAAGGCATATTTTTCCCTAGTTTCACAAGGGCGAGCAGTAAGCACATTTTTCTAATTTTAAAAGTTCTACAGCATGTACAGCAAAGATCTTATTTTTAGGGATAAACATTTCCTCTACTTCTGCTTATTGAAAAGACAAGCTGGTATGTAGACATGAGACAGGTTAAGGAAGCAGTTCCTCTTCCTGCCAGAGAACAAACTTGAGAAGCTTCTGTGAAAATCAATGCACCATGCAAGTTGGGTCTACTACCCACTGCACAGGAGCTGTACGATTTCTGACGATGTCAGAGGAAGTTTCCTAAGAATGTAAGGTTAAAATTCTTTATAAACAATAATATCACTTCCTGGTTATATAAATAAGAAAAACAAATATTTTCTCCATACATGTCTTTCTTTATAGGAAACATTAAGTTTTTTCATCTATTGACAGAGCTGTTCCAGCTAAATAATCCTAAATCCTTGTTATTATCTCAAAATTGTGAAATGGTACAGAAAAAGTTTAATTCATCGTAACTTAAATTCATGCCCCTTTTAGGAGGAACTTAGGAACAAATGCCCATTGACAGGCAGGAAATCAGTTTTATTTCAACCAGCTGCCCGTTCTCTCTGGATGGTGGCAATGCCAGCCTGAGTAGGGAAGTCAAACCAGGTGAATTTCAGCACCATTACAAAGATAAGGGTTTATTCTTTTCTTTCCAGGTGCTCTCCAACAATGCCACTGCCATCAGCCCCACCGAGGAAGCTGTAGGTCACAGCTTACCTTGCGAAGACTGACGTCAGCCCCCAGGATATTGTCCACAGTGGACCTAGGCAGAGAGAGGTTGTGACTCAGGAATCCAGAGAAGGTCTCGTTGTCCACCAGGAAATTCTGAAGGGTCAAACCTGCCAAGAAATAGCATTTTATTTTCATTTAATAAGTAACTCCAAAAAAAAGTCAGCACAATTGTGCAAGTGGAGAAAGATATCGTAATATTGATTACTTTGCTTTAAACCGACTGACAACCACAGGCTTCTGGCTTAAGCACACAGAGAGACAAGGTTCAGGACCTTCGCCGTATTGGGAGCGACGTGAAAAGGCTGCTCTCTGAAGACGTGGAGAGCCACACTCAGCAAGCGCTCCTGGACTCGAACAGCACGATGGTCCTGTACACACACACAGTCCCCTTGCTTCTCGAGGAAAGGCCGAACCTTTTAAACGATCTCACAGAGGGACCTGAGAGTTGTGACACTAACCCCACTGCTCCTGCCTCCCTGCTGCCATCTCAGACAGCTAAAGTCGGAGATATGTGAAGTCTTATTCCCAAAAGCCCCGGGGCCGACTTCCTCCAGCTTGAGCAGGCAGCAGAATTATCTGCAGGGCCTGTTTAAAAGGCTGCTGGCTGCCCCCCCAGAGTTTCTGACTCAGGGGACCTGGGATGAGGCCGGAGAATCTGCATTTCTAACAAGCTTCCAGATGATGCTGGTGCTGTGGGCCCAGGGACCCCAGTTTGCAAACCCATCAACTTGCTTCCACGGACATGGCCTCCTTTTATTTCCAAACACGAAGCTCCAAAATCCAGGTGTGCCAGGCTTTAAGAAAACATATAGTATATATTTAAAAATTACCCCTACTAATGGAGTGCTGTGGGGTTCTATCAAGAATCCTTTAAAAAAAATAAGCCCTCCGGGTGTATTTAGAAAAGGCTCCTATCCAATGTAGTGAAGTAGAAGCAGCACTGGCCAGAAACCCAGAACTTTAGTCCCCAGGGCAGGAGGCTGTGCATATGGTGTCTCTGGGTGTTTCCTATCATCTTCCTGATCCTCAGCTTCCTCATCTCCAAACTGAGAGGTTTCTGAGCAGATGGTCCCCAGACTCTAAAATGCCATCATCTTCCCTGCCCTGTTTCCTTTGACTATCCACTTCTCCCCTGCTCCACTCTCTTAGTAACCCACCTTCTTCCAACCAAGAGAAAACCAGCTACTCATGAGCACATGGCTGAGCGGTCAACACGTGCAGGCTGCAGCCCACAGGCCCAGGCCCTACCTGACCTTTAGGGGACAAACCCTGCAAACCCAAATCTTTAAACTGAAGAGAAATAGAGGTTAGATCTGAAAACAGGGCTACAACAGGAGGCTTAAAGAGGACAGAAGTTATGCCTGGACCTAAGGGGTCATGTGCTGAGATACAGCGGGAGACCCCACAGCCCCTGCGGACTGTCATCAGTGCTGCCCGACCCGAGCACCCTCTGCTTAAGCAGACATGAGGAACAGAGTCACAGAAAGGAGTTCAGCACAGTTCACATCTCTAGAGAAGTGATTCTCTGGCTACATCTAGTTATTCCTCGTGACACCTTCAGGTAGCTACTGTTCCTTGCTCAGCTGGTATTCCTCCTCAGAACAGATACTCCTGCAGATGGCCACTGCGCAATGCTCACCATCACATACAACATTGTCCTGTTACCCTAGGGCTCAGTGCTATAGTTGTCAAACCTCAGGGCACCTCAGATTCACTTAAGAAGCATGCTGAGATGCAACTGCTTGGGCCCCATCCCCAGAGATCCTGCAACAGCAGATACAGAAGGGGAACCTAAGAATCTATAGTTTAATAAGCACCCCTTATACCTCTAAAGCAGCAGTTCCAGGAGCCATACTTCTAGGGGTGCTGCTTCATGTGTATACTGTATGCACTGGACTACGCCTCTGGGCATAGAATATGTGTTTTATTTTTACATCGTAGGGTCCAGATCAGGGCCTGCCAAAGAATTGTTGGTCCATGAATGATGGCTGAATAATAAATATTAGGAGGTGGGATTAGGACAAGGAAGATTCCAGAAGATCTGAGCAGCATCACAGGAGACTTCCTTTCAGCTGACAAGGTCCAACAAGGGCCCAGGAATCTCAGGATAACCCCCACCCCCCAGTGGTAAAAAGTATCCCCAGTTGCTAGTATTATACTCCCAGGGACATGAAGTGACATGTGGGGTGTCCCAGTATCCCTCTGGTAGGAGAAACGGGAAGCAACATAGGAAAGCGGGTGGCTTCAGCTGAGGCCCAGCATGAAAAGCCAGATACTAAGCATTGTGGAACAAAGGAAAAAGCACCACACGGAGGGTCAGACCTCTCTGCGCCCCGACAGAACAGAATAAGCACGTGAGCTGACTCTCACTGACTAGGTGGCCATCAATCCCTCCTGAGGGTGAAAAGCCAGAACAGCGTGTGCACATTGTGTTGGAGAGCTTCAGAGCAGCCTCTTCCCTCCAGAGCAGGGCTGCTAATGTGTGGGAGGGCCGGCACTGGCTGCACTTGCAACAGGTCTAGGTCATGAGCAACACTCTCCAGACCAGCAACTGTGCTCAGTATGTTTATAAGACTCTTCTGCTATGTCAACAGGCTCTGAGGATGAGAACAGCTGGATGTGATCAAACTCCAACCACCTATCAGTGAATTCCCCTGGATGAGACATAAGAACCAAGAAACTGATGAAAACAGTCAAGGACCCTTGGCAGTGCACGTGCAGAGGTGGTGAGGTCACGGGGTGGGGAAGCAGCGGGGAGGCCAAAGACTCCTGGCTATGAAGAACTTGTGTTCTGGTCACGTGGACACCACACACGTGGACACTTAGATTCACACACCACCAGCAGCAGCTGCAGCCAGTGTGGACACAGAAAGGCAATTTGGTGTGCAGTGCACAAGTTTTCAACCTTGGCTCCCATTAGACTCATACGGGGAGCTTTACATAAATCCCAATGCCAATGCCACAACCCCCAACCACTAATCAGAACTAGGGCTAAGACCCAGGCATCAGAATTTTATAAAACACCCCAGGTGATTCCAGACAATAATATGGTAGAAAGATCAGGGGCATGGGACCATAAAAAACCTAAATTTGATGCTAGACTATGCTGTTTACTAATGGTGTGGCTTTCAGGAATTTGTTTTGCTTTCCTGAGCCCAAGTTTTTTACCTAAGAGGTACGGCCAACAGTATCTATCTTTCAAAGATATGAGAATTAGAGATGCTCCTATGTAAGGCATAAAGTGAGCAATTAACTCATGGTAGGTGCTCGATACACGGTAATTTGTAATTTTGAAAAGGGTTTCTCACTCAACTTTACCAATGTGCCACTATGAAGTATAGAGAAAAAGAAAGAACACAGACCCTGCCCTCAGGGAATGCCCAAGGCTGATAAGGGAGATGAAGAGGTAGATCAATAAAACAGAAGGCAGGATGAGAAAGCCCAAGGAAGACAGTTTCTGGAAGTGCTTGACCAAGATGAGTTTATCTGCAAGGGTTCTGTGGTGGGGAGTCAGCCAGACACCAAATTCTGGAAGAGGGCAGAAAGCCACACTTCTCATGAGAAGAGGGCAAGGCCTCTCACAAGGCAGGGCCTAGACGCCCTATTGCCATAGTGCTGTGCACATAGTAGGCTCTCAAAAAGGGTTTTCAAATGAATAAATTATCAACAAGCAGATAAACGTAGAGAGGAGATTCCTCAAAACCTAAGAAATGAGGGTGAAAAGGAAGAAGAAGGAACGTAGTATGAGGCCAGGGTAGGGGTCGGGGGAGGCTATGTATTTCTGGTCTCCATTTTCTCCATTATGTGGTTAGCAGAAAAATGAGTGAAGAAGCCAAGAATTTTGATAAAGCCAGATGTCTGACACCTGGCTCCTACCCCCCCTTTATGACTTAGGCCATGATTCACCTCCTCCAGGAAGCCTGCCCTGACTTTCCCACTCACAAGCTGGGTTAGGTGGCCTTCCGCTGTGCGCTCACAGCACCCTAAGTTTCCCTTGAGCACCTCACGGATCCAGGTGCAGTTGTCTGAGCACACATCTTTCTCCCCAGAAGAACAGAAGTGCCTTGCAGATCGGGACTTTGCAACTCTGGAGTGCAGCAGTGCCTGGCAGGAGGCAGCAGACAGTAAATGGAGAATGAATGAACACAAATGAATGAATTAACCAATGAACTGAGATGATCTGGAAAATGGCCAATTATGGAGAAGTTAATTCACCCGCAGTGGTTAGGGAAGAGTGGAACGGGCATGAAGGCAAAACAAACCAGATCAAGATCACTCTGAAGTTTCTCTGAGCCCATTCGGTGGCATAAGGGAGTGGGGAAGTGTCAACAGAACAAATGGGGATGACAATGGCATCTATCTCCCAGGGCTGAGGAGCTGGTAGTTAATGAGAAAATGTACCTGAAGTCCCAGTATAACACCAGGCATGGAGAAAGAGACTCAATAAAGAGAGCTACAATCATCGTCACTTTCAGGAAAGACTGGTTTCATTAGCTTCCTTGCAAACTGTCCATAAAGCATATGCTTTTAGAATACTTTAAAACACAAAAGGGACTTTGCCAACTAAATGGAAAAGTTGAATGTATGATCTAAGAGGGTGTGTGTCTCCATGCACACGTGTTTATCTGTGTTATGTATTTGCCTGGCTGAATTCCTGAGTTCGGCAGAATTACTGAATTCTTTCTGCTGATACTGTCTATGAGATAAAGAAAAGGTTGAAGTGGACTGATTTGCCTATTCAGAACTTTATAGAATAAATACAACTAGCATTTTAAAGAGAATCAATGGGAAAGATCACATCTACAAGGATTAGCATCGGTGGAAGACGACCAGTGAGAAAGACCAGTTATTAGAGGTAAGACAGGAACACTATGTGGAAAAGTAGGTCCTTAGCCATTTAACTTTGCCCAAGTGAGCTGACACGACTTCAGTGTTCTTATCTGTAAAATGTAGGATGAGAAGATAACCCCAGGGATCTTCTCATCCATGGTACTGAAAGGTACACTTGGGGTAAAAGGGAATCAGCACTGGATATAATGTCAGAAGGTCTGAATTCAAGTCTCAGCTCTGCTGTTCCTTAACTGTGTGACCATGAACCTCACTCTTCCTCTTTTTTTCATCTCCACGGGCCTCAGTTTCCTTAAACATAAAACAGGGCTATTAACACTCAGAGGTTGCTGTAGAAACCAAGATCAAGGATGCGAAAGGAGCTTTTATAGAGAAAGAGCTGAGGAGCCCCAAGAGCTGCCTGAGTAACTGAGAAGGTATGAGTGCTGACACAGAACACGGCCATCAGGCAGCCGGACTGGTCACTACCTCGTGAGTCCCTGCTGCCAGCAGAAGACCGAAAGTCCAGCAAAAGGCCGAGAGTGTTTTTCCTGCTGCAATCACTCCAACGTGGTCCGAAATGCCTGGTCCACTGAACTCAGCCTCCGTCATTTTGCCTGGAGGAGTAAATGGTGGCCTGTCCAATTCCCAAGAGCTTTCTTTGGGTGTGGTGAGGTGGGGCAAAGGAGGGAAAAAAAACTAGGACCTTGGAGTCTCAAGAACAAAACAAGTGAAGTGTGTATTTTGTGGGCTGAGGAAAAACAGGACAGAATCTTATTTCTTGCCAATTCTCTGGGCCAGACCTCTCTGACCAATCTAAGGACACACTTCCAAAGCAGGTAGACAGGTGTGGCGGGACAGGCCCTGTGCCTGGGGATGCTTTCACGGCCACTTAGTGTTCCTGTGATTCTTTCCAGCCTGACTGAGCACAGCCGAGAAGCAGGAGGGACGGAGGCTAGAGGGGGAAGGAGGGAGAAGGCAGGGCAGAGGCAGGAAGGCGGAGGAGGGAAGCCCTCAGCCAGAGAGCTGGGGTTACTGTCGGTCAGCGCCCTCCAGTCCTCAGCTCAGATTTCAAGATCGCTGTAGTCTCTTTTGTTCAACAAGAAAAGGAACCACAGCAATCAGCTGCTTGAGAAGTGGGTGGAGAAGGCAAATGAAAAAAGGAGAAGTGGAGAAGGAGATCACGTCAGCATCCAAGGCCCAGATACTCTTCTTAAAAGGACCCCAGGAGGGTCTCCCAGACCCTGCCCTATCAAATGGCCTTGAGAGACCTGGGCCAAACTCTAACCAGCCTAAGCCTGTCTGACTTTATAAACAAGACCTTGAAACACTTCTCTGCTATAAAAGGGCTAGTAACAAACACATTCAAGTGTCTTCTTGGGGTTTTTTTCTTTTTCTTATTGTTGTTTTTGATTGTTTTCCCGACACTAGGATGCTAGGGCTGTATTTTTCTTCTTCAAGAATAGGTACCACCTGTTTCACTGAGATGGCTGGACCCTCCTCTGGGAAGACCAGGGTTCTTCTGGGGAGTTCAGGGCTTTGGAAAATCGAGGAAAGAAGCATGACCTGGCTGTTCCCTGGGGGAACCCCTTGGCAGGTGAAAGAAGGCCAGGACTCTGGGGTGTACAGAGCACCTCCCTGCTGGGTGTCTGAGCCTGGGGTTCCCAGCCCAGGACAGGTTTCCTTCTCCATAGGGAAGGCTTGCTGAGGGATACTGAGACATAACGAAAAGATCTCAGGTTCTAGAGTCTGGCTGACCTGGCTCAAATCTCGGTTCCAGATTTTTCTAGTTATGTGGCCTTGGAGAGGTCCCTTAGGCTCTCTGAGCCTGCATTTCTCTGTCGACGAAGGTCTATCCCACTAGGGGTGGGGGTTAGGTAAGCACTAGTGACACTAAGTATGTAAAGTACCCTGAACACTGACTCATGTATGAGAAAACACAAGCTGAAAGTTAAACAAGTTCAAAATAAATATTGATAAAGTCCTGATAACAATTATGCGAAGGGTCCCCAAGAGAAACCAGAAAATGTAGGGTTATGCTCCCATAACCCTTTGAGGCAGGTCCTAGGGAAGCCAGAGGCTTCTCTTGAAACCAGTGAGGGTTCTACAACTTTAGGAGCCACGTAGTTCTTAAAGTATTTTGCAGGTAATGTGAACTTGCACCCATTGAACAAACGCTTAAACGGCCACTGAACCCCAAACACTAGTGCTGTTGTTCAGAGCAACAACATTTCTCTGTGCCGCTTGAAGGCAGGAGCCTGTAACGGAAGAGATGCTCCGTGAAGAGAGGACCCCTCTCCCCGCCTCCCCAGAGGGCACGGAGAGAGGAGAGGATCACAAACAGAGCTGTGTGCCTCCAGCCCCCTCTGCCACTCCAGAATCAGTCCTTGCTGAAATCGGGAGCTCGAGAGAGACACTGCACGCTTGCCCCCAGATCCATCTAGTGAGGCAACAGCACACTCATGTCTCACTGGGAAGTGGCCAAGGTGAGAGAGGTGGCAGGTAGCCCTGGAATGAGGACTCGCATCGACTGATAAGCACCTGAACAGCCCCCAGGTCCTCGAAGAGCCAGTGGAAACTGTAGCCCCAAAGAACAAGGGTGAGTTGCTCACACTGGCCAGGAATGCTCCTGATGCTGGGACGGGGAAGGAGGGTAGCAGGCACAGCAGGGATGGCTTGGGGAGCCCAGAAGGAAATGAAGGTAACACTGAGGAGACACCTTTGGCCCAAATGAGTTCTGGAACTAAAAGGAAAATGAGTTCATGAGCTAGGGGCTGAGAAGGGAGCCTTTCCAGGACTGGATGAAGGAAGAAGGAGAGAGAGAGAGAGAGAGAGAGAGAGAGAAACATGTAAATATCTTTGTTTTCCTTATTTTAAAGTTAATGAAGTATATGAAAGGACAAGGTAGTGATCTGTGGCCAGAGGAAAGTAATTAGTATTTAGTGATCATCAGCCATGTTATAGGTGTTATTTTTTTAAATCCCTAAAACAAATTTACAAAAAATGTATTACTTCCATCTTTCAAATGTAAAAACAGACCCAGAGAGGTTAAGATCCTGCCTAAGGTTACAGAACAAGCGAATGGTAAATCTGAACCCAAACATCTCCGGCTACAAAGCTTTCGCTCTTTCTACTACATCGGGAATTAAGTAAGTCTCTTTATACTCTTTAAAAAACATGCTCCATCATGAATTTGGCAGCAAAAGCTAATGATGCCACCCCTACTTCTCAGTCCTGGAATAAAAATGAGAGCATGGCATGATGGGGAGATGCTGAGTTTCAGGGTCAGACAAACTTGGATTCGATTCACAGCTTTATAACCTCAGGCAGCAGACATAAGCCTTTCTAGCCTCAGTGTCCTCGTCAATAAAATGGGGATGGCAACATCAACCTGCTAGTGCCAGTGTGAGTCTTGAAGGGCACAATATATTAAAAGGTGAAATGGCATCCTTACCCAGTGCACCTGCATCTGCTGGACCACATGTCGCTCTGACGCTGCCCTTTTGTGCCTCGGGACAACAGTGATCAGAGGGCCAGAAGCGGGAAGGTCTCCCCTGGAAACAAACCGGACGCCCAAACGGCTCTCTGTCACCCAAGACTATACGTAGAACCTTAAGTTTATAACATTGGAAATAAATCTTAAGCTGGAAACACAAGTCACAAAATATTGGGATTTTGTTTTTTTTTTCAATACTGTTCTTGATGATAACCATCCAAATGCCTGAAGGCAGTCCGATACTGTGGGGTACATGCTGTCCTGTGGTCGAGTGCACTTGTGCTTTCTATTCTGGCCTGGGTAAAGCTGACCTTTGATTTGACTCAGTTCAAGCAATATTTCAACACAGCGTTGCGGCCTGGCAGCCACCTGATTATGGCCTGGCTAGGAGCAGCCCCCATCCTGGATGAAAACCAGTGGCCTGGGCTCTGGGGTCCAGCCTGGCTGGGACAGGTCTAGGAAAACTCTCTCACGTTAGGCGGGAAGGTTTCAAAATATAAAACCCTATGACCCTGAGTCAGAACTTTTGACACGTACATACAGGAAATTAACTGCAATCACCCAAAGTTTTAAAGCAATTTCCAGTTCGATGATGTAATATTGACACATGTCATCAGCTCTTCCAACGAGATGGCATACAAGGGGCCCACACAGGCAAAAAACAAAGCTGGGGCTGCAGCCTCAACTTCAGCGGCTGCTTGGGGGAATGAGAGGGTTCGGGCAAGGAAGGAGATGTGGCTGTGAGTCATAGGACGTTCTTTCCGGACAGGCTTTGGGGAACGTTCCACCCATGCCTGTTGCCCACGAAGCCCAGAAGTGGAACAAGTCTGGCATTTCTCTTTCGGAAGCCCTCTTGTCTCCTTTCTGATTCCATCCCATCCTGTAACCTTGGAGAAGTTTCTGGCTACAATGGGCTGCCCCTCTTTAGGACACAGCAATAGCAGAGTATGAAAGACTAAAGTTGTAGCCCTCTTCTTACCTCTTGCCAGCTGTGCTACCTTAGGAAAGTTACTTAGCCTCTCTGAACTTCAGCTCCCTCAGATGCATAAAAAGGAACAAAATTCCCTACTTCACACGATGGTCATGAAAATACAGTGAACTAAAGTACAAGTCTGGTACGTCTTATGTGGCAGACACCATACTAAATGCTTTATCATTATTAGTATGCCCATTCCCCACAATATGTCTACAAGGGGTTCTGTTAATATCTCCACTTTGAGGAAACTGAGGCACAGAAATGTTATGGAATGACCTTCTGGGAGGTGGCAGGGCAAGATTTGAACCAAGGCAGTCTGACTGCCAAGTCTGTTCCAAGTCAACACTAATTTGTGCTGCCCGGCGGATGTTTACAAGATGATAATTTTACATCTCCTTCCCTCAACACCCCGCCACAGCCAACGACACTGCCATGTCACTGGAGCCTGCCCTGCCCCCTGGGGATCATGCTTTTGGATTGTCAAAGATCAAGGCAGAATCGAAGGTCCACAGTTAGTTCCCAGTATTACCAGGAATCCATCAGCCAGGAAGTTATGACCCTTTCCCCTAAATAAATTCCAGCATAACCCCCAGGACTTATTTCACAGAAGTCTTACAGAGCACAGGCCAAACAAGCCAGATCTGAACCATAAAATACAGAAAATGGCAGGCACACCACTGACATGCAGAAACCCAGCCGAAGGGATAGGGAAGCTCAAGACCCCAGCCAGCACGTCAGGATGCAAGCAGTGCTACCCTGGATCTCTCCTCCAGTCCCTCCCCTTTCTGACCTTGACCTCAGTGATGTGGGATGTCCTCCAAAGGGACAGCACCAGCCAAGCCACAAAATGCCCTAAGTTCTTCCTTATTCTTTCCTGGCTAAGTTATTATAAGCTTCAGAGGACCCTACATCCTGGACAGAAAGTATTTCAGGAAGTCCTATTTGGGGGCTATGGAAGGCCAGTTGTAACCCTAGTCCTCAGTGTAGGAGGCTGAGATAAAGTCCTCTAGGTCACAGCAAAGAGCCACGTAGGCTGTGCACTACCTGACTTCAGAAGCACCATTCTCATGGGAAGTGCCATTCACATGGACCGTGGTGTACATGGAAGCACCAAAATATATCATGTGGCAGCCTTGCATACAGCCTGAAAGCCATCCCTCCTCACCTACCTGGCCTGGCCTCCTTTAGCAGGACTGGAAAATCATCTCCTGAATTCCCACAGAGCATATACGGGGTTTCTATTAAAAAGTGTTGGTGCGGCTATAATTTGGGACAGGGCCTGACACCTAGAGAGCTAAAATCAAGGCTGAGGATGGAAGCTGCTGAGCCCCCTGCACAGGGGAGACTAGGGATCTGCATTCTGGCCCCACCACAGAACCCACGGCTCTGTTCGCTAAGCCGGGCCCCAGCTGATAAAGACAGAGAACGCTCACAGAAGCCTCACACACCCAGGGATGGTCCCTGGCCAGCCTAAGCAACTGCGATGCTTAGGGAGCAGCCACAGGATGCAGCGGTGGACAAGAGCCCAGCTACCTTGGAAATGGGGAACAGTGGTGGAGTTGGGAAACTCCATAGAGAAGACGTGCAGCAAGTTCCACCCAAGGATGGAAAGAGGCTCAGCCGCAGGACATGTCCTTCCCACTTCCAGCCAATAGGAAGCCCTGACCACTACATATGGTGCAAACGTGGGAGGGGCTTGGGCCCATGGTACCACCTGGAGATGAAGGACTTGGGAAGGAAGCAAGGCACTGGGGCAAAGCGGATGTCTGAGCAGAATGTTCAGCAGAAGGAGGCTAATGAGCTTGTCAGGTAACACAAAGTGATGCAGTCAAGTAGCTCAAAAGGAAAAGCAGTAAAAACAAGCAAAGGGACACCTCCTTCTCCAGCCCAGTCCAAGCAGCACCAGCCCCATCCGGGAGGCCTCACCTCTGGCTAGTCTGCCAGATTCACCCCTGTGGGGTAAGGTGAGCTGGGTGGTAAGAGGCTGAGGAGCAGAGCAAAGGAGGAGGGTGAAGAAAGAAGTATTCTCTCCCTCTCTCCCTCCCTCCCTCTCTCTCTCTCTCCAGTACCTCTGGCAGGCAAAGATTTGGGGGGCTCACTTTAAGAAAAAGAATATTTTGTAAAATCCTACTTTAGCAATTTTTGACTGCTAAGAACCCTACAAGGGCGTTGGAAGTGGGCTATGAATGGGAATCTTTTTTCACTTCTCAGTAAATCCGCTTCGGACCTCTGGGTTCATGGCTACCCTTCCAATAAAGTTCTGGAAGATAAACCTCATGAAAAAAAGAAAGCCAAGAATGTTTTAAGAACTTCTGTCATTATTATTAATTTAGAGTCCTGTTGATGTAGGTTCACACAAGGGAATCAACTTAAAAACTACACACAGTAGGATTTTATACTTTTCACAGCACTTTCACTTGACCCTTAAAATCTCTGTGAAGGGCAGGCATCTTCATTCTTTTTTAAAGATTCATTTATTGATTTTTAGAGAGAGAAGAAAGGAGGGAGCATGAAAGGGGGAGAAAGATCGACATGTGAGAGAAACATCCACTGGTTGCCTCTTGCACACCCCCAACTGAGGACCTGGCTCACATGTGCCCTGACCAGAATCAAACCAGCAATCTTTCAGGCTGTGAGATGACTCGCAACCCACTGAGCTATACCACTAGTCAGGGTGGGGCAGGTATTTTCTCTCACTATCATTCCACAAGGATTCGCTGACTGCTTAGTCCGTGCCTGCTACTGTGCTGATGCTTGGGAGAGAGTCAAGAATGAGGGTCAGTCCCGCCCTTGGGGGTCACGATACAGGGGATACCCCACATCACCAGTGAGTCCCATGTGCTCCCCTGTCCAAGTACTGACCAAGGTTCCGAGATAAAACATTTTCAGCTTGTCTTGCCAAAGCCCCAATGTGGAGGCAAGGAAAGTTGAGGCCCACAGAGGTTACACAAATTGGCAAAGCCAAAGAGTCAACCAGGAATGGAAGGAATGGTGAACTAACTCAGATTTACAGCGTGTCAATGACGTGCCAGCCTCCACCATCAGTCATCCACAGACTCTGTCCAGTGTACTGCTCAATGACCCTCAGGGCAGCAAACCGACACTCTCAGGGGAACGGAAGGCCAGAAAGAACCAAAACAAGCCCAGGGTTCACATATAAGGAGGCTGGATTTATTCCCAAAACAAATCTTAACACAAAGCCCAAATCTTTCTCCTTGACCAGCATTTTCCAATCTCCAGCCACTTACAAACTATGCTCACAGTTTTACCATACACACATAAAATATCTTCTTTAAATCAACTTTTTTTTTTTGTTATTTAACATCCTTCTAAGAAGCAATACTCGTGACATTGTGACTGATATGGGTTAAAGTTAAAGCCTGTCATCTGTGTGCTGCCTGAAATCACACAAAACTCACTCAGAGAAACACCCCTTAGCAGTCTGCAATGCATGGCAACAAAATCTAGACCTGTCACTTTTCCTAGAGTTTCTGAAAACCTGCAGGATTTTTATATTTCCGTTGGGTTGTGGCCATGAGAGGGACTGACGAAGGATGACCGCTCCTCACACGGACTCCCAGGCATTGAGTCAGCCCCTGCCCAACCTGCCTGTTTGTAGGTTTAGGAAGAAAATAATAAAATGTCCAAAAAGTTCCAGAGGTGAGAAAACTCAGTAAGGTCCCTCCAGAAGGCTTTCTATGTGGATTTCTCATTAGGATGACCTCAAGGATAATTAGACTTGTCTATGATTAAACTGCAGAACTGAGAGCCCTTCCTGCTTGAAAGATGAGTAGGCCAGCACAAGAGAGCACTGGTGGAAGGGAACCACAGGTTTCGCTGTGCCCCACTCCCAGGACGTCCCTCCTGTGGCCGCAAAAACTGGGAAAGTCCCTGCCCTCTTCTTGTCTAGAATGGAAGTTCCACAGGGACAGGGGCAAGTCTGATGTGTGCCCCACTGAGCCCAGCACCTTGGGTTGAATGACTGAATCAAGCAGCCCATTTACCTATAAAATGAACTGGCGGCCTCTAAAGTTTCGTCCAGTACGTGAAAATAAAGCAATGCTCTAGCCCAGGAAACCACGGACTAAAAGAGAAAGTTTGAGTAGAGACCCCCCCTTGTCCCTATATGCACAAATTATCTGTGGATAGCCCAAAGGATTTAGCAGATGCAAACTGAAGGAGAGAACCAAGTAAGTTCTGCAACTGGGTCACGGAAGCAAGAGCTCAGCAGCCGAGCACTGACGACAACGGAGGCTGGTGCATCTGTAAGACGCTGAGTGGGACTGTCCAAAGGGGGCTGTTACTCTCCAGTGGACTGACCCACACCGCAAGCCTTGGTCCCATGGACATCACTGACTTGGTTGAGAACAGAAAGAGCTATTTACCAAAAACCTAGGTGACAGGAAACAACAAGATGCAGCAAACAGAGTGTGTGGCAAAACTGAAATCTAAAACAGGTTTGGTAGGATGAGATGACATAGAGGATCTAAAAATGTAACATGAAAAAGAGAGAGGTATTTTCCTTAGGCTCCACACAACTCAGAAATGGAGAATCACACAAGTCAGAAATGAAGAACGAGTAACTTGCAATAGTGAGTATTTCAAAGACTCCACAGTTTTGGTTGCTGGCACGTGGCTCTGAGTCAACAGCGGGATGTGCGTGCCCAAACGTCTGCCGCAGTCTCAGGCCACGTGAACAGAAATGCAGGGCACGGGACAAAGGAGGCAAAAGTCCCCTTTACTCTGTGCCCAAATGCTGCTGTACTTTCTGATAAACTTCAAGAAAGAGAGACACACTGAAACCCAACCAGAGGGGAGACAGAAATTGGATGTTAGATGCTATTTTAACATTTAAGCAATTAAATGTTATATCTCATTTATTCCCCAAACAAATCCCATGGGGTAGGTTCTTCTGCTGTCCCCGTTTCACAGACAAAAAGCCAAAAGGGCCTAAGTGACTTATTCACAAAGCCACAAAACCACCAAGTAAAATATCTTAACACTCTCTCCTCTTTCCTCTGGGCCACACTGTCTCTCCGCAGTCGAAGACACTACCTGGGCTCTGCCTCTTCAGTGCCGGGCAGGTGCCCTTCAGTAGATGAGGAAAGACTGATGTTTTGCTTGGTGCTTGCTCCCTCTCTGTGTCCTGCACTGGGACAGACACACATGTGCAGGATCAGGGGCCTACCGGGCAAGGAAGCAGCATCCAGATGGCCTGGCCATGCAGCCAAAACCGGTCCAGCTGAGGACACCTCACATCTGACCCTAAGCACCATCACACCTCTCTCTGATGTGAAGCAATACCTTCTCCGTGCCAGCATTCACTTGGCTTTCCTTCCCTTTGTTCCCAGGCCCCATACTGCCCACTGCCTCTTTTCCAGGCCAGAAAAAGGACAGTTCTGTCTGACCAAGAGAGAGCTCCAATCCAAATCTGGTTTAAACACTAACACTTTTCACCATTTCTTATTTTGCAAAGTGGATGGAAAACTGGGAGGCCTTTCAGAGAAGGCCAGCCCACCCCAACCCTCCCAACACCAAACTGAGTAAAATTTGTACCTTCCTGGAGCAGTGACAACAGCTGGCAGTGACAGCAGCTGGGGAGTAATTTATCACTGACATTGTTTACAACCACCGATGCACAGTGATGATAGAATGTAGACTGACTTTTGTGGGCTTCATTATTGCTTTTAAATTCTCTACAGACCATGCACAGCTTCACTGTCTGCGCCCAGGGGACCGTTCCCACGCCCCTGGCCCCTGGGAGGCCACTGCGTGGGTGGCTGCTCCTTGACTTCTTCAGCCAGAGCCTCGGTCAGCAAACTGCCTGCTCCCCAGACACTTCTTTAATGGCATTCCCGGCACTCAGCAGATTAGCGATCAAGAATTGACTTTTTAAAGACCAGAGTTCAACTGTCCATCGGACTAAATCAAATGTCTAGAAGGAAGATGAATTGCATCTTCCTTTCAGAAAGAAATGTTTACTTTCACTTATCCCTACCAAACTGCAACTTCATTGCTCTTCCGTATGCAGAAGTATCCCCGTCTATACATCTGCTCATTCACTGCAACCACACAGCCACCTCCAAAGGAAAGAAGTTGGAAGCAACCTGCCCCACCCCTGACTGTCCTAACCCCAGGCCTGTGCCATTCCTCTCTGGGGGGGTTTCTCCTGTCACCCAAAAGGAGGCCAGCATACTCACTTTCCTCCCAGTTTCTTCTCAAACGCCTCCTGCAGAAAAGTCTTACAGCCCAGCCTCAGAGGAGGACGGGCCAGTAGGGAAGAGCTAAAAGGGACCAGCACCAGGCTGCCTGAGTTGCTCTCTCCATGGTGCAGGTCAATTTCCAATCACAAACAAATACACGGCAAGGCTTTTGCTTACCCGAGCTGTTACTCTCGATCTTCTGTAATGTTCTCAGAACACTGTGTATGTCCTTCATGCTGGTGTCTTTCTGGCTATATAAAAGAAGCCGCTGAGCATCTGAGAACAGGCGAGACACACTGCAGGGAGGACAGGAAACGCACAAAAGCTCTAGTTAGGCCAGCTGCTTCTCCCACACGAAGAAAGTACCTGCCTGGTACACACGCTCAGCTTGGCTGTCTGGTCCTCCTCTCCAGCTGCTCCCCAAGCCCCACTTCAATGACACCCTACACTTCCAAACCGCCACCCACCAGCCCTGCCCCAAACGTTCTTTCCCATGTGTCCACCAGATCCTACCACCTCCTTCAAGGCCCAGCCCATGTGCTTCCACCCCAAGAAGCCCTCCCTCATGCACACACTCACACACACTCCCCCAGGGCCAACTTATCCATGAGACACAGTGGGCACAGTACCTAGGGCTCAGGATACTCTTGGGGTCCACAAAAATATTTTAATTTCTCTTAAATTCAGAATATAAACCAAAATTCAGGATATGTATAAGATGGTTCCAACCTGGATTATACTCATCATTAGAATGGCACACTTAAACAATAAAGTTTTTAATAGTTCTGCATGGAAGAAGGGGCCCACAAAAGCTACAAAGCCCCAGGTTCATGTAATGTGGCCCTGCCTGCCCTAGCTGCGGCTTCCTCAGAATTGTCCTGAGCCCTGACCAGTATGACTCAGTGAACTGGGCATCGTCCTACAAACTGAAAGGGCACTAGTCAATTCCCAGTCAAGACACATGCCTGAGCTGCTGGCCAGGCCCCCCAGGTGGGGGCATGTGAGAGGCAACCAATCCATGTTTCTCCCACACATTGATGTTTCCCTCCCTCTCTTTCTCCTTTCCTTCCTGAGTTTCTCTAAAAATAAATCAAAGCTTTTATTTTAAAAAAAGAACTGTCTTGATATGTTCCCTACAGTCCATTCTAGCTCATACCATGGTTCTGTGCCTTCCAAGAATCTTCAATGGTGCATTCGGCCAACACTTATTAAAGCCCATACTTGTATCTGGCTTTGAAGGTGGGAGCCAGGAATACAAAAATGAAGGAAGTGGCATCCTGACCCTCAGGAAGCTCACACCAGGGAAGAGAGAGACCAGACAGTGGGACACTGCAGTGTGAGAAGCCCCCACAGAGCAAGAGGGCTGATCTGAGAACAGAGAAGGCCTTGGCTGTGAGCTCCTGGAAGGCAGGCCCCTGCCTGTGCACACAACTTGTTACCCACCCCTCCCCCCGGCCCCCAGGCCAGGCGGTTTGCACACACACTGACTGTCTGCTGCATGAGTGGGCTAACTGACAATGGAACAGATGTCTCCCCAGGAGGCCAGCACGCTCCTTGTCTTCCCTTCCCAACTCATCCGCCAGTTTTTGGAGGAATGCCTCACCCCCTCACCCCAGCCACATGGCTTTTCGCTACACATCATTACTCCTGAAATGGACGAAAGGAAGGTCTTAAATCTGACAGCAATTCTCCCTACCCTCCTTCTGCAGACATCATACGCAAACCTTCCCGAAAGCAACTTCACTCAAATCCAACCGTTCAAAATTCTCCAGAGGTTGAGAAGGGGAGGAAAAGAACTAACTGGCAAACAGAGGAAAGAGAACCTGATCTGGTACTTACATGGATTTGTTAAAGTTTCCAACAACTCCGGGAGCCTCACCAGGAGTCGGGTAACGGAAGCATGGGTTGTTGGCATTACAGATAATCCCCTGAATCCAGGGAAGTGTTCCTGCAGAGGGCATGGCTTTGTTTGGAAAGTGGCCTGTTGACATCGAGGAGAAGAAAAACATTAGTTCTTTGAAGCAGTTTTGGGACTTGATCTTTATCTCCACTGGTTCCATACACTCTCCAGCCCAACTCTTCCTGTCCCGTTCCCCATATCACAAAGACCTGCCACCTCTGACTACTCCGACCTGAGTCGGAAACTTGGCACCAGAGAGCGACTCTTAATTCACCTGACATCATCTGCAGAATGGGATTCCTGGCACAAACCTTGGAGAAGTGGGGAGAGGGGTGGATTAGACCACACACAGAAAGGGTCTAGTGTATTAGTTTGTCTTCCATGGCCCATCTCTCACTTTTCAGAGACACAGAAGGGCCCTGAGGATGACCTAAGCCAATTCAATTCCTTCATTCTCTAAGGAGCAAACTACGGCAAGAAACCATGGTCAGTGGCAGGAATCAGTGGGCAGGACTGGGGTAGAACCCACTTTTCTGTGATCCAAGCCTATCTCCTTCCCTCCTACTGGCGGTCCCCTTCATACCTGAGCCCTTCTCAGTCCCTTCTACTGTCCTCTGCTGGCCAAACCTACATTAGTGTCACCTCTTCTGCCAGCTCACACGATCCTCAAAGGCACCTGATAAACATGCTAACATGGGTTCGGATGTCCTCTGCGAAGCCACATTTGTTGTTGATATTGCATCACTCACTGAAACAGGTCATCTGCTCACTCTCCTTTGCTTTCATCACGGAGGAGCTTCTGATAAAGAGCATGACTGGGTGTGTTTGGCTAGTCCAAGGTGTCAAAGGCACATTTTGGCTTGTGGCAGTCTGCCTTGGGTGCTGCTTCTGAGGATACTGAGACAAATGTGTGCCATGTGCCCTGGGACAAGAGCTCTTAACCTGAGGACCAAGCATATGTGAATTCCTTTGGACAGAAAGGCCACGGCTACAGCTTTCATCATGTTCTCCAGGCTGTCTGTGACCCCAGAGAGTTAAGGACCATCGAGAACCACAGCTTTCTGGGTGGCAAAGAGCACTGTAGCTCCACGGGCTCTGGGGTCAGACCAATTGGGATTCACGTCCAGTCTCCACAACACACTAAGCACAGACTTTGGCCAAGTCACTGAACCTGTAATTCTCAGTTTCCTCATCTGCAAAATGGTGATAAAAATACAGTCTACTTCATAGAGCTGCTGTGAATATTTCATGAGCTCTGACAGGCAAAGTGTGACGAAGAGTGCCTAGCAGAGTGGAAAGGCTCAAGGAATGGGCCTGTGAGGGTTACAGAGGCACTGTGGTGGCTCTCTCTGCTACTCACTCTGCTACGGTCCTGCTAGGGACACTCCAAATCTCACAGCTATACCCTTCCACCAAAGCAGGAACCCTGTTTTACTCATCTTACTACTTTCATGCAAATACGCTACTCGAGTTGCCCCAGAACTTAACCCAGACCCGGGACTTGCTACACGGCATTTCAGCATTGCAGCACTTCAATCTATCTTTTTCTTCTATCCATATGCAAAGCAGAGAGGCAACATCCAAAGTAAGGATGCAACAAGATCTGATCCCTGTGGCCACTCTGCAGGGACTCTGGCCTGTTGAACATTTACTCAGTTAACCTCCTTATCTCCCTGTTTATAGTTCAAGGAAAACCAAACAAGGTCCCATGCCTAAGTCAGCTGCTCTTCTTACAGGGAAGATTTATGTAACCCAACCAAGTACCCTAAGGACCACGGGAGTCTCCCCCTTAATCTCCCAGAGATTCTGGCACCAAGGACAGGGTGGTGGTGGTCCACACAGCACAGGACAATAGCAGGTGAAAGTATTTCAGGTTATACTTTGGTGGGTGAAGCAAAGACCCTTCCCTGTGTGTTGTGTCCACCTTATTTGCAAGGAAAAGGACTTCGCATGGGTACACAAATAGCATAATGGAATCCCAGGAGCCAGGAAACTAATGGGGACCTTAATGGCTCTGGGTCAAGCTGGGAAAGATTATGGGGACGAATTATGCACCATTCTTTTATTTCCAGAGAAAAGACCTCTCTGCAAGATTCACCTTAGCAATCTACCTTCCAGCTAGGACCCTAAAGGTAGTGAGCACAGGAGGCAAGGTTGCAGGAAGTGCATAGGTAGAAGGCAGAAATCTTATCTGCCTTCTATAGGCATAGCAATTCCACATTTCTAAGAATCTGTGGTCTAGATTCAGAGAACTATGGGTTAAAGTTCAAGAGCAGGTTCGAGATAACAGCCTCAGCAAGTGTCAGACACAGAGACAAGGAAACCCCAATTTATCTGATCCAACATCTGTCTGTTTCGACTACGCCACGTGGCCTGCCTGTGATCATTCCAAGGAGAGAATAGCTGAGCAGATGAAAAAATATGAGTTTTTCCTGAAACATGCACATCAGTGGGGCTTAGGTGAGTTCTTAAATAAAATCAAACATGCATTTGCTCATTCGTCTTTGGGATTCCAAAACGGTAGGCAGAATTATCTCCTGGGCCCACAAATTGAGAGTGTATTTCATTTTATATTCTTTTCCTTTTGGGTAAAATCTGAAAATCACTTCTGGTAGTATGTCCCAGAGGTTTTGTGAGGTTTTTAAAGATTTGAATATAGAGGGGTGGACAAAAGTAGGTTTACAGTTGTAATATTAATAAATAACACAAGAATAAGCTCAGTGTTTTGCATACTCACAACTGTAAACCTACTCTTGCCCACCTCTGAATAGAATGCATACTAGCAAACCAGCAGGTAAATAACTGTCTCTATGCGCTGTTGACCAGACCACGAACAGAATCAGAAAGTGACCCTGGAGCCATCGCTTTCCTGAAGAATAGTATCCCATAAATCTATGAGGCTGGCAGGATGTGGGTGGAGCTGGTTAATGGTGGGGAAAGTTACAAGGGCAATGGAACAGAGGTTCCTGCTAAACCTCCTACATGAATATTGATCATTCAGACTGGGACATTTCTGTAGTGTCAATCCTTCCAGCGAGCTGAGCCAGCAGAGGAAGACATGACTGTGGGATAATGACAGTAATAGAACATAGGTTTTACTATAGAGATGAGGTACCACAAAGCTCAGTCACTTGCCCAGTGTGATATACCTAGTAATGGCTGAAGCCAAGAATCAAACCCAAGTGACCTGACATCTCAAGCGTGCGTTCTTGGCCACTGCTCTATTTTCCATACTCAATGTAAAGGCTGCCATCAAAACACGGGATTGGGAGTCAGAGGATCCAGACTTTACTTCATTTCCATCGCCACTTATTAATGTGTGACCTTATGCAAGTCCCTGCCCTTCTCTGAGCCCCAGTTTACTTAAAAAGGAAATGATGATAATAAAGTCTGATATGTAAGGTTGTTATAAGAATCCAATCAAATAATAGCAGTCAATCTGAGAATTTCTACACAAATGCTGCTTAAAATTATCTGTTCCATGATTTGCACTTGTGTAACCAAGACAGAACGCACATGAAAAAGACTGGCAGGGACTAGATGTCAGTGGCGGGAAGGGACTTCCCAAGGGGCCTTTTTTAATCACCACTTTCTAAACTATCTGTAAGGTTATTTTACTTTTATGATTTATAATGTATGAAACAGACATTGGCTATTATTACAGTTACTACTATAACCATTCACGAGGACTAAAAGTAGTTCCCTGAGTTCGTGCCTTATGAAAAAATTGGAAGCCTAGCTTGCCTATTCCAAACCATTTTACTGTTTTTCCTAAAGGCAGCATCTTGGGAAAGGTCAAATTTAGCCCATGCCCACTGCCTGGATGTGACTTGCCAGTGGTGAGTCTCAGGCAGGATGTTCAGACACTCACATTCATGTTGTTCATAGGGCGGGTAGCTCAGCCGAACGGAGATCAGGATCAGGAAGATGAAGAGAGGCCAGGCCACTTCCAGCAACAGCTGACACTGAATGAGAAATAAGACAGGGCAAGGTGAAGTTAAACAGCAACATGAGTGTCTGATGTTACTGAGCTTTGGGAAAGCCATAGAAAAGTTAAACAACTGATCACTTCTCCAGCCCCTGCCACCACTCTCTAAGCTCTCCTAATACTTTCCTGTTTACAGTTCTCACCTTGTAACATACATACTCTTCCATATCTCTGTGTTTTCCTTAACAAAGGGGTGATGCATCCTATCCTGCCGCATCTGGTCATTTTTGCTCATTCTTAACCAGGCAAAACTTCCTTTACTAAAATCTCAGGCTGAGCTAGAAGCCCTTCTCCTGTGCTCCTACAGTAGCCGAGCCCTTGAAATCATCTGTTTCTGTCACTGGCTTCCTCACTGAAGTACGAGCACCCTGAAGGGAAGCACTGGGTCCCAGTCATCTCTGCATCCCCAGCCCTGGCAGGGTTTCAGGTATGTAATGACCATTTATTGAGAGACGAGGGCCAGGGCAACTGGGCCCTGCTGTGCTAAATACACACCAGCCCTGCTCCCCCAAATGCACACACAGTTGCCCTGAGGGGCTGAGAAGAGGGCTCCAAAGAATGATGGAAATTCGCATCGAATTCTGACCTGCACACAACCAGGACTGGGAATTGCTGGGAAGAGTGCAAGTCCTCCTCCACCCAGCAAGGCCTGGTCACCATCTGGTTGGTTAGAAAATCATTTAGCTTGTAAGTAAGCACAATCCACTGGGTAAAGCAATGAGGTTTCTCTAAAGAAAAACCCTGCCTCAATGATTTACCAGGGGATAAATAATCACAGGGACAGTATGGAAATCATTAGACATAATTTAATTGAACCAGAGGTGTTCAGACAACTACAGATGCTCGTCTCCATACAATGGAGTTATGTCAACTTCCAAATCCACTGTTAGTTGAAAATACATAAATCACCCTGGCTGGTGTAGCTCAGTGGATTGAGCACAGGCTGCGAATCAAAGCATCATAGGTTCGATTCCCAGTCAGGGCACATGCCTGGGTTGCAGGCCACGGCCCCCAGCAACCGCACATTGATGTTTCTCTCTCTCTCTCTCTCTCCCTCCCTTCCTTCTCTAAAAATAAATAAATAAAATCTTAAAAAAAAAAAAGAAAATACATAAATCAAAAATGCATTTAATACACCGAACTTTCTGAACATCGTAGTTTGGCCTAGCCTGACTCAAACATGCTCAGAACACTTACATCAACCTAACATTGTGCAAAATGATCTCCCACAATGAATACACTGTAGAGTAAGGGCTGGTGCCCCTCATGATCGCGTGCCAGACTGGGAGCTGTGGCCCACAGCTGCCGCCCGTCCACCAGCACAGGAGAACACCAGATGGCATATTGCTAGCCCAGAAAAAGATCAAATTCAAACTATAGTTTCTACCACATGAATATCATTTTCCTACCACTGTAAAGTCAAAAATTTGTAAGACAAACTTGTATAAGTCGTGGACCGTCTGTAGTTATACTGCCCAAAGTCTCTCATCTCTTTCTCCTTTCATTTCTAGACTCCGATGTTCTCATTAGGATGAACACCAAGGAGTCCAAAAGAGTCGTGGGGCCTTGGGGTTAAGAAATCACAACTGTGGCCTCAGAGCCATAAAGCCAAGAGAACACCGATATGAAATCCCCCCTTTCCTTTTAACAGAATTTCTTTCTTGATCCAGAAGTCCACATATATTTTTTGTAGAAAATTTAAAATTAAAAAATAGATATGAATCAGCCCTAATACTACTTCACAAGGTGAATCCCTAGGAAAATGAGCTAACAAAATAGTTCTGTTAATATTTTTGTCTTTTATTCTAAGTATATATAAATATTTTTTCTCCACAAAATTGAGATTATACATCATGTATAGTTTTGTACTTTGCTTTTTCATTTAGTATCATACTGGGGGAGTGTTTTCCATGATATAAATATTCTCTTAAAATATGGATTTTAATGATCACTTAATACTCCACACTGGGAATGGATCCTAATTAAGTTAACCTTTCTGCTACTGCTGGTGCTTCAGATTGTTTTGAGGTTTCTTTTTATTATTTGTTGTTGGATTTTTAGAACTTTAAACAGTCAATTTTTAATTTCCAAATGCCTTTGATACAGTTCCACATTAACCCCTTTTTTAAAAAACCCTTCTTTCGGAAGGTTTTTATATCATATATCATCTATATATTTATAGATGATAACAGTGGATGTCCTGAGGTGATAAGAAAATGAGTGGTTTTTTAAAATACTGTCCTGTGTTTCCTAAAGTTTCCATAAATAGAACTAAAAACTACTGTTGCCATATAACTACAAAGAATGTTTTGCCATAGATAGCACACCAGGCAGGCAAAAACAAAAGACAAATATGGTGCATCCCTCTCTGAAAGAAGACACACTATCACTGGGGTCTCGAAGACCAAAGATGGGACTGGGCTTGCTCAGTATTTCTATAAATAATTCCAAAGAGGCGGCAATGTGCATGAAGTCCCCAGGCTTTCAAATGACACTGGCCTCCTCTACCCACTGAGTGGAAGTCCCTCCTGGGTGGAGCTCCCCAGGCACTCTCCGCCTCCATCAGCACTTGGCACAGCAGGGGCCCTATGTACACAGGAGCTTCTCCCCTCGTTCCGTCCTTCTCTCTAAGCCTATTGTACTATGAGGGCTTAAAAAACGCTGGTTGAGTAAGAGAATAAGCTGAAGTTAATAAAATAATGAAGATGGAAATCATTTGAGCCCTTTGGGAAAGCAATTTGGCCACATGTAGCAACAGACATGGTCATCCCCTTTGACCAAGTAATATCACAGGGAATATACCCTACAGAACTAAAGTCAAAATATCGAAAGCTGCACATATGAAATTATTTGTTCTGTGAAACACCATAATTGAAAAATACTGGAAACAGTTGCACAGCAATTGGGAAATGGTTAAATTATCGCACATCTACTCAACAATGTAGAATGCAGTCATCCCAACAATGTTCACGAAACACAGACTCTATGAACCATACAATACTAAGTAAAGAAAGAACACAAAATTGTATCCATTTGCAGCTTACAGCTAAATAAAATCACAAATATTAACAGACAGGAATAAAACTTGTTTAAAGTGGCCTAACTGTGGATGAATTCAGAACAGAATAATAAACTCAGAAAAACAATTAAATGAAGAGTATGAGTAAGATCGTCACCAACCTTGAAGCTCTGAAGCTACGATTTGTACTTTTAGGATAAACAGTAGCTCCCATTCATTTCGAATCCACTATGTAGTAGGCATGTTATACATGGATTATTTCATTAAAGCCTGAGCACAACCCTGTGATGTGGGGGAACCATTGTCGTCTCCCTTTCACGTGTGTCAAGGCCAAAGCTTCAAGGACAGGTGGTTACAGAGCTAGTCAGTGGCAGGGCTGAGATTAGTGGCCAGTTCCTTTCAACCCCAGAGGCCACATAAAATTCTATCTGACGCAATATGAGGTCCAGGTGGGAAAAGACTCTACTAGGCGGCATGGTCAAAAACCATCAGCATGTTCCATTCAGGTAAAATGTACTCATGGCCCCTAGATCTGTTAGAGTCACAGCCAATACTGAGCACATATGAAATATTCCTGTGTATCAGGAATGTTTTATATCTCATCTCTGGTATTAATTCTCACAATAACTTTGTGAGGTAGGTTGTATCATTACCATTTCAAAAGTACAGAAACTAAGGTTCTGCAAGGTTATGAGCCAGCCAGAGCCTGGTAAGAGAGCCCACCAGCACGGGGACTCAGATCTACTGACTCCTAAATGTGTCCTTTTGCATTCATTTTTTTTTAGTTTTATTATTTTTGTTTTGTTTTATTTATTATCGTTCTATTACAGTTGTCCCAATTACCCCCACTGTTGCTCTCCCCTGCCCCACCTCCCCGCCCTCCTCCACCAGTCAATCCCCACCCTGTTGTCCACGTCCATGGGTCATTGTCATTTATACTTGTTCTTTAACTAGACCCTTCCCCTTCTTTCCTCCTTCACCTCCCTCCCCAACCCCCTCTCGTTGTCCCTGTCAGCCTGTTCCTTGTTTCCATGCCTCTGGTTCTATTTTGCTCATTTGTCTGTTTTGTTCATTAGGTTCCTATTATAGGTGAGATCATATGGTATTTGTCTTTCACCACCTGGCTTACTTCACTTAGCATAATATTCTCCAGTTTCTGACAGAACCATGTTGGGGAAATACAACTTTTAAGATGGCCACTTAGTCTGTCACTCACTAGCCCTCCTGGGCACTGATCTGACCCAATGAGTCAAGCCTTATGGTCCTGGCCACTTCTGCAGCCCCTACATCTAGGACCCTGTAGGGCAAGAGATGCTCAAAATACATTGGTTGACTGAAAAAAGTGAATGCATTTTCCTCATGGCACTGACAGCAAAGGGAACAAATAAAATCATACAAATCATTTTCAGCTTCTGAAGTGAGCGGGCAGAAGGAAATCAGGAGAAGAGGTAAGAAAAAGAATGATAATAATACTAATGCCTAACACTTAAACATGTCTCACTATTATTATATTCATTTTACAGATGAGATAACTGAGGCTTAAAGAGTTAATACACTGCCCAAAGCTATAAGGTTGGTAAGTGACAGAGGCAGGATTCAAAGCTAATCAGATTCAAAGGCCCCTGCTCTTAGCCACTATGCACCCAAACCTCCTTATGCCCCCTGCACTATCACCAGAGTATGCAGATTACTGATCTTGCAAAGCCCTTGTTAACCCGAGTCACTAACATGTATGAACGAATGAAGAGGCTGCCTCTGAAGCTCAGACCCCCAAAAGCTAAAAACTCTTGAGAGACAAAATTTAATCCTGGACCTTTTACCCTGTGCCTCTAAAGTGACTTCTGTCATTGAACACAAAATTCACCTTCCAAACTCAGGGGGATGATCTAGCATCTCCCATCCTCCTAGCCTCCCTGGAGGAACCGAACTTGACCACTGCCAGGCCTGCCACGCTGGCTCCACTCATTATCCAAAGAAGACTTCTCCCCCATCCCTAAACTTAGCACTTCTCCTTCACAGAGGCCCTGACAAAGAATTTGGAAATAAAACTGATGCTTTACTCTTATAAACCCCTATAGAAAACTCTTCTAAATCTTGTTTTGGTACCTATCCACCCACCTCCCCATCTCTCCTCCAGAAGGATGGAGACATGGAGCGAGGAACACTGTTTTCAACAGGTGTTTCTCACCAAAGTCAGAAATGCAGGAGCCTTTTTGTACTGTTGGGCATGAAAGTAATGATTCTGATGCTTAAGTGAACGGCTACACTGAACTGCTCTGGGGAGCACCGCAGCACCACTTCGGACCGTCCGTCTAGTCCTTCCTCAGCTATCTCGTGGGATAATCCAAGCACACAGGGTTCCTCAAGGGCAGGACTACTGACACTTCAGGCCAGGTAACTGCTGTTGGGGACTCTCATATGAACTGTAGGATGTTTACAGCATCCCTGTTCCCTGCCCGCTAGATACCAGTCACACCAACCACCCCCGCCCAGGATAGTGACAACCAAAAGATATCTCCAAACCTTACCAAATGGCCCTGGGGCATTCAAGTAGAGATAGGATACTTTTTGGAACTTAACAAGGTAATAAGATTCAATGGGAAAAAGAAATAAATGAAACTACCAAAGTATATTCTGAGACAAAAAAGGAAGTGCGGTCTTTTTTTTTTTTACTTTTTGTTTTTATTGTATTTTGTCCAATTACCATTTGGTTCCCTTATACCCCACCCCCGCAGACACCGCTGTTGTCCACATCCTGAAGTCCTTTATCACTTTTGCTCAATCCCTTACCACCTACCCACCCTCCCCTTAGCTGTCAGCCTGCCCTCCATCTATGAGTCTGTCTCTATTTTAGTTGTTAGTTCAGTTTGCTCATTAGGTTCCACACGAGTGAAATCATACAGTATTTGTCTTTTTCTGACTGTCTTATTTCACTTAGTATAATGAATGTTCTCCAGGTCCATCCATATTGTCACAAAGAGTAAAACTGGGACAATGAGTTACCCCAGATCTCGGCATGTTCAAAGTAATAGAACACTCTGTGCTATATCAGCATCAAAATAAAAAATACTCAGCAAATGACCAAATAAATAACCTCCAAACAGCTCCCGAAAGATGTAAAATTTTGATAAATGTCCCCAAAATAACTAGAAAAGGAATCACTGCTTAATAAAAGCTGCTGGAATGACATGATGTGAATGAAAGAAAAATTAGTTTTAGGCCCATCCCTGAAACTATACACTTTAATTAGGTCTGTGTAAATTGAAGTGAAATCTTTAAGCTCAGCCCAGAGAAATGCTAGAGAGAAAAATGATTTTTAAAATCAGATCTGCCTTTCCCCTAAAACTATAGTCATGCATTGATGGTGGTTTTTTAAATTAGTTTAATCCTTTGGAAGGACATCTGATCACAGGGCCATTTCCCTTTGACCTAATAATTCTACTCCTGAGATTTTGGCTTAAGGAAGTAATACAAAAGGATGAAAAGGCAAGATGTATAAAATCTTTACAGTAATTTATTTGTAACAGCAAACACTGGAAACAATCTAAATGTTGGCAATAGAGTATGAACTTATAAAATAAGAACTATACTGATGGATTACGATAAAGCTGCCAGTAATGTCAATGGAATCAGCCCAGAGTAAATTTGGGACCAAAAGATTCAGCACTTCCTCTAACCTAACTAACTACCTTACTATCCTATAATCCTCTCTTCACTGTGAAACAGGGATGGCAGTGCCCACCTCTCAGGATGGCTGTGAAAATTAAGATAATGGATACAAAAGTACTCTCAAAACTACAAAATGCAGCCTCTATACCGAGAATCATCATTATGAATATGACGATTATCTGGAAACATGGGAAGAAACGCACCAAATAATGTTAAGTGAAAGAAGGAAACAGCATAAAATGGAACCCATGAAGGTAATGAGTTCAGTTGTCTCCTTAGGCTATCCTCACTCAAGTCCTCTCAGTGCCGAGGACCACACACAGTCTGACCCCCAGAGGCTCCTTCTGCACAGAAAAGAAAATGCAACTGCCCTTCTCCAAATGCAAAGCCCTGCACGATCGGGCCCTGCCTGGGTACAGTGCTCTTGATCTCTGGGCTCCTGATGCTCCCCTGCCTAAACTGCTGCTGGAACTTCAGGGTTCACTGCTTGAATGTCATGACCCTCCATTCTAAATTAATTCCCTATCCACAGCCTGGTAGTACCTAACCCAGTACCACAGCTGGTCTAGGTTATTTTTCTTCATGACACATCACAATGTGTTATTATTTTTACTTGTGTGATCACGTGGTTCATATCTGCTTCTCTCACTAAACTGCAAGTCCTGTAAGGGCAGGAATCATGTCTACCTGGTTCACCTGGTTCACTATGTACTCAGATCGCTGCCCCACCAGTAGTGACGCTCAGTCAATATTTACCCAAATGAAACAATAAATGGTTATTTGTTCTAATGTTCTTCCATCCATAGAAGAGGAAACTAAAACCTAGGAGAAGTGTGGTTCCCTAAACCTGATGGCATATGGTGGCCAACCTGGAGTTAGAAGTGAATTAGAATTAGATAATAATTAGAATTCTTATCTGGATTTGAACCATCACTGCCAGGCCAGGACTAAGAACAGGGAAGAAGTGTGTCAGGGGGAAATGGAAATGGGGAGGGGAGAGGGAAGTTTTCATCTACTCTGTAAAACACTACAATGGCTCTTAAAAAGTTTTAATTTCTGACAGCTTATTCCTGTCATTAAACAATGTCCAAATACCAATACTCTAATTTATGCAAAAAAAAAATCAGAATTATCTATTTTCCCAGCCTTACAGCTAGTCAGATCTAATTGAGAAAATATTTAACAGCAAAGGGGAAAAAAACTGATATAGCCGCACTCTGTCCCATCGGCTCCAAAGGGACCTTGGCCTCTGGCTCATCCTAAAACCAGATGAGGATCCTGAAACTCTGAAGCCCCTCGCCCTTCCTGTCCTGTTTGTGCTGAATAACTGCCACCCACACTAGTTAACTGTTACTTTGGACCCAAACTGAGCTTTGCACCCAACTTTCGCAACTCGGTTTCAATGAATTCTTTGCCCAACAAGAAGAGCGGAAAGTTAATCCTGGATGATGGTCCCCACGAGCCTGCGCAGTGTGGGCACCAGAGAGAGGTCCCCAGAAATCACCGGCAAATGAGAACACAGAGTGAAAGGGCAAACAGCCCCCTTTCAGTGAGGTTGCTTTGGGGAGTACTGGTAGGCCCCAGCTTTTACATATTCTCTTTGTTCTTCCTGGCCCCTGGAGCAAGGAAGCCTCCTTGAGACCTGCAAACTAGTGGCTCATTTAATGCATTCACCACTCATTCAGCAAATACTTGTTTAGATTATCCCAGATGCCAGGCTCTGGGGCCACGTGTAGACTCCAGGACCTCAGGAGAAGGGAAACGAGCAATGATTTTCTGTACATTGACTGGTTCTGACTATGTGAGCTAAGAAAGCGGCACCAAAACCCTTACCAGGTTCCACCGTTCAACAACATAACCCAGAAACCCACGCCAGGTGCATTGGGAAGCAGCTACTGGTCAGACCTTAGGGTCCAGAGATGCTAAACCTTTAGAGCAGACAAAGCTAAGAAGGGCCTGTGCCTGTAGGGCCACCAGGAAATATGTTCTGGTGCTACTTCCATGAATGATCCACTCTGGACCCTTGTCCCCTACCCCAAACCCCAGTTCTGTCAACTGTAAGGGGGGTAAGCCAGATCTTTCCAACTCTGACAATCTAGGCACCAGCAACCTGAAATAAACCACCTTTCTTTCTCGTTCAGCAAAATACATTTCCTTTAGAAATCAGGAAGGGAGGTCACCAGGACAAGCTAGCAGGCAGTTGACATATCATCTAGAAAAGTCCTTTGGTGTCAGGACGTTGTGTCCCTACTTCCTCCTTCAACAGAAACTCTGCCACAAGACAACAATTGCCTTTGGCCAAGCCTGCCTGTCTCTCCAATCTTAACTCTTTGCAAGCCCAGGAGCTATAATGAGCAAGAAGCAACAAGCTCAAGAACAGTGGAGACTGGCCCAACCAGAATGGCCCAACCCCTACATCCTGTTCTGGGACCGATTCCTTGGTTGACCCTGGGGAAATTCCTTCTCTGCTTTGTGCCTCAATAATGTTATCTGTAAAATGAGAGGCTCTGGAATGTACTATTCTTGAGGTCTCTATCATTGACAAGATGATATAATTCTTTCCACTACTCATTGGTCAACGGACACACCACAGCAGGAATGGTTTCCTACCATATGGGCTGTTATAACCAAGATGGGAAGAGGCAGGAGACCTGGACCACACGGTACCTAAGAAATGAGGATGGGAGATGAATTTGGACTTGGGACACCAGAACCTGGGAAAGCCATGGAAAGCAGCAGAAAGGATGAAGAAGTCAGAAACTTCAAGATTGTGAGACAAAGGATAAAAAAAAAGAAAGCACTGAAAAGCAACTTGACATAGTGGTTTAGAATACCAACTCTAGAGTCAGATAGTCTGCATCTGAACCCTACAGGTGCTACTGTGGACCCCAGACAAACTACTTAACCACCCCAGCTATAACAAGGTAGTAAGAGTACTTCATGGAATCACAAAAAGATTAATCCAGTTAATATCACACTACTTAGTGCCTAGCACATGTTTGCTTTCCTTATATAATGTCAGGTTTTATATTTTACCATTATTATTATTACTAAGACAGGTAGGATGTCAGATACCTAGATTCTAGTTCCTGCTCTCTCATTAATGATCTTGGGATTCAGGCCCCCACAAGTAACACAAAGGGCTGAACAAAATACTCTCTCAAACTGGAATCTGTGTGTGTGTATGTGTCTGGGTGCACGCGTATGTATTCCTCATGGATTACATGAGTTTCCTGTGAGCATCTTAACCATTCTGTGGTTATATTTCAATGGTCATCTACACAAATCAGAATCGACATATCTGGATTTTCTAAATGCCTACTTCATAACAAGTTTTGGCACAAGATTTCAAAGCCGAAGTTTCTATCTGTGCTTGATTGTGTTGGCACCAACACAACCGTAGCAGACTAATGAAGAAGGAACAGATGCAGCCGTGATTTATGAATGATGAGACTGGTGGTCCAAATGAGAGTGAAATGGCACCACGTGAAGGGCATGGGAAAACGGCTGGAGAAGTGAATGCTCAGAACGCAGGCTGCCCAAACGCAGAAGGACGGCGCCTCAGCGCTCACTGCCATGGTCCTGTTACTGCTTGGATTTGGTTTCAGCTGCACAGCATGAGCTTTCTTACTACAATCGTTCGAATTGTATTGATTTTGCAATCTTGTTTGCATTAAGTTTATAAGTATTATGAATCATAGTTATATAATAGCATAACAATAAGAGGTTTGTATCTAGTTTCACATATATAGATTAAGTATCACTATAATAAAAAGATATTTAGTGAACGCAAAGGGACATTTGCATTCTTTGAACATTTCTGTCCCTTTAAAAAAGGTCCAAACATTATTATAGTTTGAGAAACACTAAATTAATTTATCTCCAAGGTCCCTTATAGCTCTTTGACTCTAAGAAAAAGTGATCATTTCTGGCTACAGATATGTTAAGCTTCGTTAAGACAGCCAAGTGGGGATGTAGGCTCAGAATTCAGGAAAAAAGGAAGGGCAGCAAACAGTTTCAGCAGCCAGCTACAGAGGGGTACAGCTGAACTCAGGAGACTAGATGTGATTTCTAAGAGTGTTCAGAGATAGAGAAGCAAAGAGGTGGCATCTGAGCTTCCAGGAGTTCACCATGCCTTATAGCCTCCAACCCCCTCTATGGAAAAATACCGTTCGCCTGCGCATTAAAGATGATTTTCTCGGGATTACCCCAAGAATTCCCATGCCATCCAGGAAGTGAATGGCTTAGAACCCTCCACAGAAAAAAAACAAGTCTCTGGCTTATTTTCCTCCAGGTTTGCAGTCCACGCTGAGAGAGTCCACACTGACACTAAAAGATTCCGTCTTTCTATAAGCCAGGCCATTAGCTCACTTCATTCCCATGCCCCAGACATACAGGGGCCCAGTGGGTGCTCTTGGAGAGCCAGATGGTCCCTGAGGCTACAGGGAAAGGAGCCGGTGGGATGGTCAGGGGTGTCTGCACCAGATTCCGGAGGTCAGAACTCATGCCTGGGCAGTAGCACAAACCAAAGCTAACCTTCCTGCCTGGTTGCAAACCTGCCTTCAGTGATAAGTGATAGAGCCACCAGAGCCACATTCACTCCAACACTTTGACAAAACCAAGAAGATTTTCTTGCTTTCCTCCTCCAATCCCCAACTCAAAACCATGAAGAAACACATGGGAGAATCCCCGCCCCACCCCCAAGAAACCCAAGCTTACTGTTTGCCTTCTTCTGAAAGTGAGGTTCTTCCACAGCAGCAGCCTCAGCTGAGGCCAGCAAGCCATGTTTCCTCAGCTGGTGCCCACAGCAACCTGAGTGTAACTGGGAATCCGTGGAGGCAGTGGCCGGAGCTCACAGCAGGGACGCTGTGGCTGGTCATTAACTGAAAGATAAAGCAGGAAGAGAGAGAGCTGTCAGTTATTGCTGCAAAGCCAGACATACGCCAATGAGGGCTGTGGCTCCAGCCCCCTCACCTGAGACCTCAATCCCGGGTCTGCATTGTGGCTGTTTCTCAACAGGTCATGAGTCCTGGACTTCCGGCTTCAGCGTTCTCCAGAAACAGGGATTCTTTTTAGCTCCACTGTTGTGATCATTTGGGAACAAAAAATACCTTTACAAAAACAGCTTTACGTGAGTGATCTGAGGTGGTCAAATGCTGAGGTTGGAAGTAATATACTGGAATCCCGGAGATCTGCCTCCCTTCTCTGAGAAAATGCCTCCCCTCACATAAAACATCAGCAGCATTCACAGATTTGGCCTCAAACCTGGAGTCATTTATGCTATTCCCTGAAATTCTCCGCAGACCACGTTTTCATCTGGCCACAAAGTTGAGTTGTTCACATGATAAACAGCACCCCTGAGAAAGCAGTCTCCCAATAGGGAAAGCCACTGTGTGCCTTAGATGACTGGGAATAACCACCAAGGAAATGCTACGACACCTGGCTCCTAGGTTTTGAGGACAACTCCAGGGATGTGTGTCTGTGGGAAGAAAACAGCGTCCCATGGAGAAACAAGTCAGCAGAGGCAGGTGGGGAGCATCACTTGTGAAACTAACAAGCTCCCACTGTCCAGACATCTGTACCCTCTGGCCCTGCTCCAACTGCACCTGCACAGAGGGGCCAGCTGCTTCTTATCAGGTGTCACAGGTGCCTCCTTGGAGGACTGTTCAGCCATGCTAGGAAAAGGGGAAGTTCTCGTAAACAAGGGATACAACATTTCTATGTGTCCTCACTGCCCACTCCACTCCTGTATTTATTTAATGCTGCAATAATTCCAAGTAGTCATACGAAAGTTAAAGTTGGGGGGAGGGACAGAAAAATGGAAAGTGGAAGAGGAAGGGAGAGACACACAGGTTAGAGCAAGGCCCTGCTAGCACTTGGTAGTCATGAACCCTCAGCAGAAACCGGAAACCAGCTTTACTTCTAAAATGGCTCAGTTCACCATCGTGGTCTGTAGTGAAGCAGAGGTGGGAATGGGGCATTATGCGTGAGGAACAGATGGAGAAAAGAGCTAAGAATGTAGTGACCACTTGTGGATACAAAACAAAGCAGTAGACTGAAAGTTCATGCATCCAAATCAGATCTTGGTGCAAAGGTAAGTCTAGTGGGATCTTACCCTTTTGTCCCTCACCCAACAAGGACTTGGATTAAAAACTTCTAGAGAGAAAAAGAGAATGGAGGGAATTTGCAGAATCTGGGGAGAAGGAATGACCCATTCATTCATTATGTATTCAGATTCATTCCTTGACAATCCAACAAATCAGGACTTCCTCTGAAGTACTCAAGTCTTGGGATATATTTACTCAGCAAACCTATAGAAAGACACAGACCCACAAAGGTCTCGCTCCAAAACAAGGAAGAGTCCCACTGGCACGAAGTCACTTTGTAATTTGCTGTTTACAGGATAACTGGTCTCTGAGCCCGGAGAGCCAGAATGCCATTGTGTTTGTAATCCCAAAACATTTTCAAGTGGCCTAGGACAGGACTTGCATTCCAGGAACAGGGAAATAAATAATTAGCTATAAATATGTTTCCAACACAGTACATGGTACATTAAAAGTGCCAAAGAAATTAGTTCCTTTCTCCTAACTTACCTTTCTCAGTTCTGTCAGTACCCCCGGCACAGAAATTGTTCTGTGATGTCCAACGAATTTCTAGCACACCCACTGTGAGTGTCTGGAAAGGTAGGAAGCTCAGAGGAGGAAGGGCAAAATATGTATAGCCTGGTAATGGAGTCCCCAGGGCCAAACCAGAGCACAGTATTGCCTCTGCTAAATTTGAGCAGAAAATCTCAGAGGAAGGAAAGACATACCTCTAAAGAAGGTACACGAGATGAGAAAAATCAGGAGGAGATTTCAGGGAGGGTATTTTCCTAAAATTTGAGTTTCTGGGTCTTCAGCTACCGGTTCTGACCCCAGGGACCCACCAGGAGACACACAGAGAAGGTTGGCCAAAAGGAGCTCAGAGCGGCAGGAGGCTTGCTCTGGTTTTGCTGGTTGCAGACGGCCAGGCTTTTTGCCCCAGTTCCCCCACCCACTTTGGCATGGCCCTGGCTGCCTGTGTAACCCCCTCCTCCCACTTCACAACGCAGGGATCACTGGGAGGAGCCATGCTGTGCTGAGGAAGGTTTGGTAAAGGCCAAACCCCTCTGCTAGGTAACTGAAGCCAAAGGGTCATTTCTGCATCAGTTTTCCAAAAGAGTGAGCAAACAAACCAAAACTAAAAAGAAGGCAGGACTATGAACTAGGTTTCCCAATGTTTCAAAGCGAGTAGCACACTCACGTCTGCCCTTCTGCACATTTCCAGTCACTGGCTGGAAAGGGTCCCACTTCACAGTCATTGCCAGTGGATAGGACACTCTCATCCTACATCAGCCACCTCGCTGGCCTCCCAATCTTGCCCTGTTCCATCCATTTATCACAGGGCCACCAACATTATTCAACTACACCAAGTATCTAGCTGTGCCACTCCCCCACTTAAAACCACCCCGAAGATAAAGCTCAACCCTCACTGTACTTTACCTAGCATCCCTGGGAACTCCAGCCTCCCCTACCCCCACTCCCCACCTCCTGATGCCCCGGAAAACCACTTACAGGGTCTGAATGGGCCACACTCTCTCCTGTCACTGGGACTTCCTGGTGTGTCCCTTGTCCTGTCAGCCTGCCTAACTCTTCCTCAACCTTGTGTCTCCATTTAGCTGTCTTTGACTCAGGATCCTCCCCCTGATCACCTCCCCTGCACTGTCATCTCGGTTAGAAACCCCTCCGTGGAACCCCCTGGGCAGCCTGGTTCCCCTTGCTGCCCTTCTCCCCACATTCTGAGTCCAGGCAGGGACCATTCCTGTCCCTGGCATGAAAAAAAACAGTACTGGGCATGTAGTAAACACTTAGAGAACGTTTGCTTAATTAATTAACGAAGAGATGGACATGAGAAATAGGGTTCTGGAATATAAGGGTGGTGGCATTTCTGGGCCTGTGGTAACTGATTTCTCAAGCTTGATTAACTAATTCAGACAAACTGTCCCCAGAGAGGGAGCTCTATGTTCAACGGGCTTCCACCACACACTCGTGACGGCCACAGAGGACTGCCGAGCCTCCCCAGTGGCTCCTGGGGCGTCCGGGAAACTCTAATTGAATCTCGGTCTGCTTCCCACAATCGGCGGGTGTAGCTAAGCAGGGAGCAGGCCTTCCCAAGGCCAGAGGAGCCACGAAACATGCTTTTGGCCAAGCTTCATGTTCAAGTCCTGCGCACACTCTTTCCAGGTCTTGTTATCAGCCACCCAGATGGATCCACCCCTTGTCCAAATTCAACAGATGGTCAGTTTCCAAACCCTAGCCTTTTTTTGTATAGTGTGGGCCTGGAAGGAGTGGCTGTTCAAACTTTGGCCAATTTTTTTAAGAAATTTTCATTTCAAATGCCACTGGCATTTTGACGTTATTCATATCTAGAAAATACAACAGACTGCTAAAACATGACCTTCTAAAATAAATAAAGATGTTCAACATCATTAGTTGCAGAGTATTACTTGTCCAAAAAATGAATGAAATCTTATCCTTTGTGACAGCATGGATGGACCGAGAAGGTATGATGGTCAGTGAAATAAGTCACTCAGAGGAAGAAAAATACCATATGATTTCACTTACATGTGGAATCTAAAGAACAAAATAAACGAGCAAACAAAACTGAAACAGACTCACAGTAACACAGAACAGACTGATGCTTGCCAGAGGGGAGGGGTTCGGCGGAACTGGGTGAAAAATGTGAAGGGATTAAGAAGTACAAATTGTTGGTTACAAAATGGTCACGAGTGTAAACTACAACATAGGGAATGCACTCAATAATATTGCGATAACTTGTGTGGTGCCAGGGGGATCCTGGAAATATCGGGAGGGAGCGGGAGGGAATACTTTGTAATGTATGATTGCCTAACACCTGAAACTAATACAAAATAATACTGAAAGTGAACTGTAATTGAAAAGTAAAATTTAAAATAAAGAAAGAAAGAAAAACCAGCCAAAATCTTCGCTACACTTGTTACTGCTGTTGCAATAGACCTGTAGATTTTACTCAGGCTAAAAGGAGGACACCCAATCAAAACCAGGTTTAGTTGTAATTTTTAAAAAATCAATTCAATTTGTAAAAATCCAGTGAACTACCACCACAAACCCACTAGAACTACTAACATTTTTTAAGTTTTAACATGTTAGAGAGACTGTGGAGCAACGGGCACTCTCACATACTGCTCGTAGGAAGCGAACTGGAACAGCGACTTTGCAGAACAGTCTGGCGATGTCTTGTAGCTACACATAGACGGATGGCACAGTCCATCACACCATCCCAGGTGTAAGAGTCTTGTAGCTGCACACAGACCGATGACACAGCCCATCACACCATCCCAGGTGTAAGAGTCTTGTAGCTGCACACAGACCGATGACACAGCCCATCACACCATCCCAGGTGTAAGAGTCTTGTAGCTACACATAGACGGATGACACAGCCCATCACACCATCCCAGGTGTAAGAGTCTTGTAGCTGCACACAGACCGATGACACAGCCCATCACACCATCCCAGGTGTAAGAGTCTTGTAGCTACACACAGACCGATGACACAGCCCATCACACCATCCCAGGTGTAAGAGCGCCCCCTTATCATCCCGTGTGGGCACCTGAAACCACAGAGAGCACCAAAGCCTACATATATGTTTTTTCCCTTACACACACCCCTATCATGAAGTTTAACTTATAAATTAGGCACAGTAAAAGATTACCAACAGGAACAAATGTGAAGTAGGACAATCACGACACTGTGGTAAAAGTTACGTGAATGTGGCACTATGAAGTGGAATAGGGGTGACTTGAACCAAGCACCACAATGCAGTGATGGTCAAACTGATCATGGAGATGGCGAAGGGACCAACAGGCGGGCAGGGAACATACAACGCGAGGACACGCCTGAGAAAGGGATAACGCACGTGCCAGGCAGGACAGAACAAGGTGGTGTGAGATGTCATCACGCTCATCAGAATGGCACACAGTTTAAAACACCAGTTGTTTTGTTACGGAATTTTCCATTTAATATTCTTGGACTGCAGTTGACTGCAGGTAACAAACCATGGAAAATGAAACCACAGATGAAGGGAAACTACTGGATTTACCCAAAAGAAATGACAGCAGATGTTCACATAATGGTACGTGAATATTTCTACAGAAGTCCTATACAGAACAGCCCGAATTGAAAACAACCCAAATGTCCATCAACTAGTGAATAAATTACAGTGGAACACTACTCAGCAATAAAAAGGAACACATTACTGACATAGACTACAGAATGGATAAATCTCAAAGGCCTTACACTGAGAGAAATAAGCCAGATAAAAAAAATTTACATCCTGTATGACTCCACTCATAGTTCACATTCTGCAACAGTGAAACAACAGGACAGAAATCCATCAGCGGTGGCCCAAGGTTATGGGTGTGGGGAGGACAGACTGCCAAAGAGCCCTGAGTGATGGAAACAGTCTACATCGCAATTTGGTAGGGTAGTAGTTATACCACCAATTACCTACATCAAAACTCATCAAACCATACACTTAAAGAAGAAAAACCTATCTGTATGTAAATTATACGTCAATAGCCTGATTCCCCCAGCCCCACCAAAATAAGAACTTGTCTTCTATTATAACAACTAACATAATCCAATCATACCTGGGACCACCTAAGAACTGCCGAGTGTAAAGTTTGATCCTTATGTGATTCTCCAGGAAGGCTGACTAGTGAATAAGATATTCTCCACCTATTCATTCAACCAACAGCAGCAACCTTACCCTTCAAGGACTCCTGTTCACCACAACAAATATTCGCTGAGTTCCAATTATGTGCCAGCTGCTGTTCTAGACACTGGCGATTCAGCAGTGAACAGAAGAAGCAAAGTTCCTGCTCTTGAGGCATTTCTATTCTAGCAAGGAAGTGGAAAGTAGACAAGTAACAGCAGGTTGTGAAGGCAGAGGAGGCAGTAATAATGAAGAAAGAAAAGTAAAGCAGAGTAAGGGCACAGACAGTCATGGGGGTGGCTCACTCCTTTCTGGTGAAGTATCTTGGGACAGTGAAATGCAAGGGTAGACCATATGCTATTTGTAAAAGGGCTACGAAGTGATGGCTGAGATTGTGAAATCTTTTTTTAAGATTTTATTTATTTATTTTTAGAGAGGGAAGGGAGGGAGAAAGAAAGAGAGAGAAACAACAATGTGTGGTTGCTGGGGGCCATGGCCTGCAACCCGGGCATGTGCCCTGACTGGGAATCGAACCTGCGATGCTTTGGTTCACAGCCCGTGCTCAATCCACTGAGCTACGCCAGCCAGGGCAAGAGATTGTGAATTTTTTACTTTTCTCTAAACAAAACCAGAAATGCCGGGCCGACTCAGTGATGCTGACAAAAGGCAAACACATGGGCTCACAGCAAGCTGGTATAAAAGGGAAATGAATACCCCAGTCAGCACCTACCACACTGCCCCCTTCCCCTTCCCCACCCAAACATCTGGCCCTTCTGAACTTCACAGGTCAAAGATGAATAAGAAATATAAAAAAGAAAAGAGAAAGGAAGACATGCCAAAAACAAGGTAGGAGGAGTTTGGGGATTTTTTTTCCCCACTTAGCAAAGCCCCCTCAAAAGAATTCAGGAAATACTTCCTGTGACTGCCTTTTCTTTGTATTTGTAGCGTGTCTTCCTTAGAATGAAGCTCAACCCTGAAGCTGGACAGCACGGCCTCACGCGCTCCCAGTGTTCTTGCAGGAAGGAAAAAGTCCAGCTGACCCTTTTCTTACTGCACGCACTGAGGGTTTCTGGAAGCAGTGCAAACACGACCATTTTTTTTTCCTTATTACATTCCCTTAGACACTAAATCTTATATTAGCAGATAGAAAGAATTCAAAGGGGCTTTGGAGACCCACTCTCACCACACACCTGCTCAAATCTTCTAGATAAGATGAAGCCCCCAAAAAGTAAGTGGCTTGCCCAGAGTCACCCCTAGGTTTTTCAGGAAATAACTTTTCAACAACTGTTAGATGCCCTTTCCCACTGTGATATCTTGTCTACAATAGTTTGTTCTTCTGAAGAGTTCACATACCCAGAATGTGTGGTCAGCAACTAATTTTCATCCATCAAAACAGTGGTTTTATGACAGCTGTTTCTCTAAACTTGGTAATAATGAATAAGTGTGTGTGTGTGTGTGTGTGTGTGTGTGTATTATTCTTTGCCAGGCAAATTTCCACATGGTTACCAAAAGTAGGACAGAAGTTGGTATTTCTGAAATCTATCACATGAAATTGTTTCTAGATGTCTTACATCAATAAACAGCTAAGCCAGAAACCTACAATGCAGGAGGTAGATACAAGGCAGGATTTAACTACATCACATACGAACTGAAAACGTGTCGGTGCTAAAGCTCAACTGATTGCCTATTCATGAGATGTAGATACAAAAGCAAGAATTACAAATGTTTATGCCTCTCCTCTCCAGGGAGATGCAGAGGTCCTGTAGAATTAGAATAGGAAAACTGCAAACACAACAGAGCGTGCTTGCCTTGCAAAGTTTATTCTTTAATTGCCTCTGAGCACAGGTCCCTAGATCAGTAGCCACATTCGAGAAAAAGGCTTACTCACGAGGTTACTGAAAGTCAGAAAACCAGGCTGGAAGAGTCTCACTGCAGCCACGACTAAAGACAGGACACCATGACTGAAGATGTGGCTGTTGTGGTGGTTAAGGGGGACTGTGAGTCATTGTGTGATTTCTCCCAAGCTGACTCAGCAACTGCTGAAGCAGTCCAGCCTGACGCTGATTCAACTGCCTCAGTTTAACTTTTCTGGCCTCCAGTTGCTTTTGAGCAATCTACCCTTAAGGCTCTCCTTGCTAACCCTTAAATTCTGCCCCATATGCTCCCCACAATTTCAGTGAAACTGCCCTTAGTTGCCATTAGGCCCTCAGAGGCCCGCAGAAAAACCATAGGTTGGTACTCCGTCACCCACGAAATTTTGTTCTACTTAAACTGTAACATTTAAGTATTCAAATTTGAGGAGGCAATAGGTGTAAGAAGTCCTCCAAGAACAAAATGAAACCATTCTCCCATTCTAGAATTCTATCATTTTAAAAGATTCTCTGGTATTGCACTACCCAGTCAAATAATATGGACCCAGTGAATTTTATCAATTCCAGAAATCTGTGATTTAGCGGAACTGTTTTGAAATTACCAAAGGTATCACATTTGCTTAGTTATTAGTAGCAATGAGTTTATAGATAACTGCATACTCTTTTTTCTTACCCCGGAATAAATTGTTTAATTTCCTGGATAAAATTATTTGCTGATGGCTAATTTTCAAAATGAGGGCCATGAAATAAATACAGAAAATCTAAAAATTAGACGAGATCCACAAATACTGTACAAATCTGTAACTGGCCTTTGAGAAGCATAATTTCTTGGGCATCAACAATTCTATTTTAGCCCTGGCCAAGTAGCTCAGTTGGTCAGAGTGTTGTCCCAATAAGCCAAGGTTGCAGGTTCAATCCCTGGTCAGGGCACATATAAGATCAACCAATAAATGCATAAAATAAGTGGAACAACAAATTGCTGTTTCTCTCTCTCTTTTTCTCTACCTTCCTCTCTCTCTCTACAAGTCAATAAAAAAAATTTTAATTCTATGTTTGTTAAAGGATACACAAAAGATTTAAATCTGTTTCTATAATGTCACTGATACTTGTACAACCAAAGATCCTACCTAACACTCAACATTCCAGTCTACCAGCCAAAACAGTCCAGGACTTCTAACATTGTCAAGAGTGAAGGTTTCTGAATGCATATCTGTCCTGTACCCAAGTTCTTGTTGCACCATGGTAGAATTATGGAGAAATTCTAACAAAATGTTGTAAGAGTCAGCCCTTCTTCCCCTGCTGATTTTTGCTAAACACACACACAGAGCAACCTTCAAAAGAAGACTTCATCAAACAATACAACTGTTTGCCTTTTCCCTGGTTGGGGGTAGGCAGAACATAGGGGAAAAAAATCTTTTCCCTAGAAAAGAAATCAACCTGTCATAGAAAAAAAATCAAAATTCTTCAACCACAATCAAAATGCCAAAATAAGTGGGACCTGCAGGGGAGAAACTACTAAAATCCTAAACACCATGAGCTACAGAAACAAGCAAACAAGCCTCCACAAACGGTCCTTTATCTGGGAAAAAAAAAAAAAGAAAGAAAGAAAGAAAGAAAAAACATTGGATAGTGTTCCGTGTTGTAGGAGGGTTTTCCAAGAGAATTTTAAGATAAAAGGCTTAGTGACTGTATCAGCAAAAACCATTTTGTTTGGCTCACATCTCTGAAGGGTCGACATCTTCAGACATTCGTCTCCTAGCCTAAAGGGTTTGTTTTCATAAAAGGGCTCAAAGGATCTGAGAGACAGGCAAACCCACATCCCTCCACGGAGCTCCCTTCCTTTCGCCCTGCGCTACCACGAAGCAAATGCCCCCAAACCTCCTTAACTCTTTTTATTTTCTTGAATTAACTGGCCCAGTAGAATAAAGGAGAGTTTAGAGTCAGAGAAAACTGGCTTTGAATCCTGACTGCTACTCACCAGCTCTGGGACCCTAGGGACTCGAGCCCCTGTAGCCTTTCCATTAAAATAGAGCTAGTAATGTATGTAAAACGTTGTTCCCGTTCCTGGAACCAAGTAGGCATCCAGTAAATGGTAGCTATTATGAGCAGTGTAACGGAGTTCACGCGGTAAAGCACTCATCAAGGGTGGGGCACAGAGCAGGCAAATCTCTCCTCTTCTCCTTTGTCCACAGGTGCTATTCCTCCTCACCCTCCAAAGGCCTTTCCAGAACAAACTGAAGAAAATCTCTCTCATGCCCAACTCAGCAGAAGATGTGAAAAGGTTACCTGGGTATTGTGATGCCACTTCTGCCACTGTTTTACCATAAAACCCCTTTTTTGGGGGGGCCCACCACTCACTTATACTATTCCATACAGGCACACTGCCACCTTCCTTCAGGTCTTCAGTATCTGGCTCGGTTTTCCTCTCCACCCTACTTCCTCCAGCCTCCTTGACAATTAACTCTGGGCAATCTGGGCCTTACAATTCCTCCATCTTTCCAGCTGTCCCTACAATCTTTCCCAGTGTACCAATTTATCAGGTGGTACCTGTAAGTCATGCACAGCAAGCTAATTAATGCATCTCAGCATCTTCTTACTCCCTGCCACACTGAACCCAGTGCCCAGGATGACTTGGTGCTTGGTAAACATTTGTAGAATGAGGCCCTCTGACGTCAGACCCCAGGGATGGGGAAAAAAAAAAAAAAAGTGAAAACAGGCTCACTACAGCAACAAATGAGAAATTTCATTAAAAGTAAAGGTTCGGGTAGCCTAAAACCATGACAAATTTTCCAGCTGTGTTCAAAGAAACACAAGTTAAGCAGGAGTGTATTTAATTTGGCTTTCCTCAAAGCCGCTCTCATTTGTTTGAAAGGACATTCATTTTCATTGACTTCGTGTGAGCAAAGGAGAACCTGTAATTCGCTAGACTGGGGCTCTAGAACCATTGTACGCATGCCCCTGCCCCAGGGGCTCCATCCTGAAACCAGACCTGGCGGCACTGGTCAGGACAGTGAACTCTAAAGTCATAGGCTCAAGTCAAGAACTCGCTTAAGGAAGCATATCTACACCTCAACACAATTCTTCTAACCTCAACATTTTATTTCCTTTACTTTGGCCAAAACCAGCTGTCTAATCTCTGGGCTTTCATCCAATTCTAGCTCACAGAGTATGTGACCCAACCCAGCAACCTTCTTCAGAAGGTCGTCTTCCACCAGCCAGGCCTTCAGGCAATGCGGGCATGTCATGTGTCCCAGACACCTCTGCTTCCGCAGCCTGGCCACGACCCGTTAGAGAGGTAGCTGGGGACCTAGTCAGGGTTCCAGAGCAGTCAAGCAGACCGGGGACAGAAGCCCTGTTCTCCCCACTTGACAACTGATCTTCTATACGATAAACAAAACAAAGCACTTGGCTAGCTGCCTTGCTAAATTATGAGAAGAGAAATAAAATCACAAGCTTGAATCCACATGCTTGTGATTCTGAGAAACAAAAACTGAAGGCTGTTAGTTTAAAAAAAAAATGCTGGCCCCATGAACTCCATTATTTGAGGTCTGGGAGGATTCTCCCAGAGGAAACAGATCTGTATGATGCCAATATTAGCATGGTTCTGAGACTTCCTTCTAGAAAGCACTACTTTCATGCATCAAACATTTTCTGTGCCAGGTGAGGAACTGTTCAAGGGAAAATGAAACTAAAACTACGCCGGAGTGGAAGTCTATTCAGCCTTTTCCTTCCACCTGTGGTTTTACAGTGGCGTTTAAAAGTTCAAATAATTCATTCTCCCAAGGGACCAGGTGCTAGCGTCTGCATCAGGTGAGCACCAGGGAGTCTCCAGATGGAGCGCCAGCCGAGGACAGAGAGTCTAGCTGGTGTCCACGGCCTCCAGGGCACACACGCCCCTCCATGAAGGCCATCCGAACCAAGTGTCAGACAACCCTCCTGCTGCTCAGCAGAGGAGAAAGCCACGCTGTGATCCTGCGACCTGTGGCTAGCGTTAGGAACTAGAAAATGGTACTAATTCCACTAAATCGGCAAATCCTGCAACAGGACTGACAACTGAATAAGATACTTGACTAAAGGCATTCTTTTTCTTGAATTCAAGATCCTTACTATAATTAACACAAAAAATTTTAAAAAGAAAAAAGAAATGAATCTTGCCATGAATCACAATTAATCTTACCTGGCCAAAATTAGCACAGGGTTTTGTACTTTTGCATCAAGGAAACAGTGCATAAGAAAGACTCAACCTTCAGGATGTCTGTGGAGATGTCCTTCCAATTCCAATCTACAGCCAAAGAGTAATTTTTATTTGCAGGAAAGAAAAGAAATCCAGTTGAGAAACCCCTTAAGACTCAGATTGGACCAACAGAAAAAATAAATAAATGAGGCCAGTCCATACTCAAGGCTTCAGGGGTCCATTTTAAGCTGAGAGGGCTAGAGTTCTATAGACACAATCTCTTTTCACCTAGAAGGACCCTGTAAATATTACCCAGAATTCTGGTATAAACAAGCCTGGATTAAAAAGGCAAGAGGTCAAGATACTAACTTCCAGTCAGTGGCCGCTGGGGAGTGAATTTGGGCAATCCACTGTACCACTCCGAGCCACAGAACAGAAAACACGTCCTTGTGATGAGAAGGCTACACTAGATGATCACCTGAGTCCAAGAGAACTGCCTGGAGCTTGGATATCAGACCCTAGTTCGAATCCCTGGCTCTGCCCAAATGTGTAAACCACGAACATGTTATTTAACTTCTCTCTGTATCAGGTGCACCATCTGAAAAAAGGGGCCAACTCAGTCTATTTCCCCCCAGCGGGGAGAGTTACGCAAGATGAACGTGAGCGGTGCTTAGATTTTAGGAAAGTGGACAGGCACGATATTAAACACTGGATCACATAATGAGAAAATTATGTTCTTTCCAGCACTTCTTTAGCCTTCATAAAAATTTTATGACGTGAAAGGGCACGTTTTTGCTTCGTCTTCTCTTCAACACCTCTTTAACACCGGGTTAATTTCCCTTTTTAACAAAGTAGAAGCAGCTCTCCGAGTCAGCTAGGGCCTTCGGAAGGCAATTTTATTTTACAGACAGACTTTAAAAAATAGGTGGTTTTTATTTTAATTCTTTTTAAAATGACCTTCTATTTCAGACAACTGACACCGGTTTCCAATTTAGAAACCCAACGGAAGGTGAACTTTTAAAAATACATCGGTGATTACCAAAATGGGAGTCAGCTTAAATAATTCGAGTGGCCTATACGCCGCCTATCTCGGGGCTGCGGTGGCAACCCAACAAGGAAACGCAGGGAAGGCCCAGTCCACGCTGTGCTCTCCTCACGCCATGGCGGAAGGGTACACGGCCAGTCAGGGAGGAATGTGAGCAGAGGGTAGTGTGCAAGCAAAAGCAACCACAGAGGATGGACGCGAGTTTCCAGGACAAGGAGGAGCCAAGGAACAGCCAGAAGGTATTCTGAACACAGAAGCCAGAGGAAATCTGTAGAGGGAGATTCAGTGAACCAGTTATTGAGCCATACTATGTGCTAATCACTGGTGAGAAAACCAGGTGCCTCTTATAATCTGGGACAAAGCTGGCAAAAATGGTCAGTCTTATTTCAAAGACCCTTGAATGCCAAGCTAAAGGTTATTACGGTGGCAGATCCTTAAAAGTCTTGACATTGGCTCAGCACCTAGTACTTTAACATGGTGTTTGAAAAATTCAATGGTATTTCTTGAATATTAACACATTTCATTTATATATTTAATATATTTTAAACATCTTATATTTAATATAAATATAATATAAACAACATTTTTTATATTTTCAATAGTCTTATCTTCCTCTTCCCTCCCTTTCCCAGTACCAGAGGTCACGCCTCACCCCAGCAGAGATACACTCCACCTCCATCACAAGGCCCTACCTCTGGGAGTGGAGAAGTACCTGCAGTTCAATCTGAACTCATTAGTCTGAGTCTTCACTTTCTCTCTGCCTTTCCAAGGAAGGCTGCTCCCTCCATCAGGGGTCCCTTTATGTCAAATTTGTATCATCTAAGTACCAGACAAAATCAATCTCAAGCTGCCATACCCTCGGAGACTTGCTTCTTAAAGAAAACAAACTTGGTTGGATTATGGGCATAAACAATTATTCCCAACTTGGCATCCTACGGGAATTCTGCAAAACAAGTGTAAATAAGGATATGAAACCCAAACAACTTAGCAGCTTCTTTCTCTTCCACCCCTGAAACCTCTTGCTTCTTTTTCTCCCTTCTTCTTCCTTCTACTCCTAATTTATTATGATTTCTGAAACAACAAATTTATGACAGTGCTTTTAGAAAGTTTTGTGTCTTGCCCATCTACCCCTAATGAGTCTTCTCAGAAATATCTTTATAAGGTTAGTCCAATTCTCTAGGACAGTGGTCTTCAACTGGTGTGCCACAAGAATTTTTAAAACATGCAATACCTGACTATTTAGTCAAGAGCACTGACCTCTTTTCCCTTAGATTGTCAAATAAAAAAATGACAACAGCCAACATAACAATTGCCATCCAATGTGAAAGAACCAAAATTGAATCTATTTTTTTGGTCAGATTGGCAAAAAAAAAATACATATTTTTGGTGTGCTACAAAAGTTCAGTAGTTAGTTCCTATGTTCCAAGAGATGAAAAAGGTTGAAAGTCACTGCTCTAGGATGAACATTCAACATTCCTTTCTTAAAGGATGAATGAGTCTTAGGTTAGCTCTTCTTTTTATCACATATTGGCTTAACAGGACTGCAATTCAAGTATAAGAAGTAAAACCTACACCCAAAATGGAGATGTCCAGGACGGAGAGTCCTAATGAAGAATGTGATCCAGAGAGACTCTCCAAATGGGGAGTCACAGATAAGAACGTCGTCTTACGGTGTCACTACATCGCGTTTGCTCTATTGAAATTTATTGAGATGAACTAACCCCTTTGCATTTCAGATGTGAATTTCCTTCTGGTTCTATGATTGAGGTCTTGGTCCACCTGATGCATAAATAGGCAATTTCAGCAGCTTTCTTTCCTTCTTCCTCTCCTCCCATCCTCTTCCTTTCTGCCGTCATTATTCTCCTTGTCATTATTCTCCTCGGGAGCCCTCTAATGCTTTCCTGGTGTTCCCCCTCTAAGTCTCAAACTCTGTTACACTACTCTCCCTCAAGACACAATGCTGAGAAGCTCCAGTCAAAGGATCAGCACCCTTTTTCCTAAATACAGACCTAGAGTTAGAAGACGTCAGAGCTTGAAGGGATCCTTAAAAGTACTTCTGCCTCTTATTATTTCACAAACCAAGAAACCTAAATCTCAGAAAAGTAAAATGACTAGCCTAAGGTTACATGTGTGGCTCCTTAGTAATTTACTAAAATTATATGCAAAATATATTTACATGTCAAATTGTTTATTATATGTAAAATTTGGGGTGTACAAGCCTATGTATATTTTTTCTGGAAAATCCATAACTTTCATCATATTCTCAAGATAGTCAAAAATCTTCACCTAATAAATATAACCACTGATTGGTTTTACATATAAGAATTATACGTATACACACACACACACACACACACAAAGAGAGAGAGAGACAGAGAGAGGGAGAGAATGAATAAAAGGTCCTATGCATAAAAGGCTATTGGGGGGCATTGACAGCTTTATATTGGGGCGATATTGGCTCATAGGGTAATATAGGTTTCAGGTGTACATTTCTCTGAAACATGGTCTGTACATTGCATTGTATGCCCACCACCCAAAGCCAACTCTTCCATCACCAAATATTTGGTTCCCTTTACCCTTTCCTATTCCCCTTCCCCCTTCCCTCGGGTAGTCACCATACTGTTATTTGTCTGTGTCTATGCGTTTCACCTTTATATCCCACATGAGTGAAATCATATGGTTCTTAGCTTTTTCTGACTGACTTATTTCACTTAGCATAATATTCTATGCATAAAGATTATTTTGGGTTTTAGAAAGTATTTAAATTGTAAATTACTTTGTAAATTATCTCATTCTTATGTTAAAAATAAACTAATGTGCAAACCAAAGTACATGAATGTGAAATGTCACCCACTACAGCATCTTCTCAAAATCGCAGCTGCCTCAAAAAGAGAAGTGAAACTGAATGGAATCAGAATTGTTTGTTCCACAAAGTTAAGTGGCCTGGATAATTTAAGTAAGTACTAAAATCTCTCAATCATAAAACCTTAACTATAGTTACTTCTCAAATAATTCTATTTCTAATATTCTTCTATAATCACCCCATTATTTTATTTACGATACAGAAAACAAACATCAGTTTCCCATTCTCTTTGTTTGAGTTATTTGAGTCAGCATTTATTGAACACCATCCACATTCCACATCAAAGGGGTTGAACTAAGGGCTGGGGGAATAAATCAAAGACCTCCTGCAGGAGGATATACTCCAGAGGAAGACAAATAAATGTCACCGTATCAAAACACAATTAAATGCATGACATGAATAGCACTGTAATCCAATCTTACAGGAGGAAAAAAGAAGGGGATGGTTCATTTTAACTCTGTGTTGGCATGGAAGAGTGAATCCACACGAGTTTATCAGGATAGCCTTTAAATCAGGTCTGAAAGTAGTCTTTCGAAATGGAAAAAGGCAGGATCTCAAAGTTCACTTTGTTTTAGGATCCAAGTCTCACACGTCTGCACATGTCGTTATAGTAAATGCTCTCTGAGATAGTTAAGCATCTCAGTGGAATGCAGAGTAACAGAAGGCAGTCTCTGAAAACCATTTCAAATACGAGGTTTTCATTTGCTGGCTTCAGGTATTTCTAAAACGTACCTCTCCAAGAACATTTAGGCGGGCTACCTAGTCAGGCAGCTGTTTTCAGGTAAATAAAAAAAAAACCAATGCACAAGGGCATTCACTCTTTGCCTCTCATTGATACTTCAGTTGTCAGAACCTTGATGTCAATAGGTCCTTACCATGATATTGGTAAATTCACGGAAACCGAACTGCCTGGGAGGCAGCCTCAGCTCCACTACTTACAAACTCCGTGATTAGGCTACCTAACGTGTCCATTCCTCAAAAGACGGTCACAGTAGCCACCTCATGTGGTTCTCCTGAGAATGAACTGAATTATTACATGTAAAATGTTTAAAACACCCAGCATACAGTAAATCAGCAATGCGACTGTTTTTTACCAAGAAGAAATGCTTTCTAAGATTTTATTTCTAATTTGCTACACCAATTTAATAGCAAATATAGTTTCACTTTTATAAAGCAGACTTTGAAACTGTATTTACTTTCAGAGAAAAATGCCTTAAGAAAAGGCTAAATTTGGTTCCTAGACAGTAATGGCAGTAAGAGAAACAGCTTGTTTCAAAAGGTCCAGAACAGCTCTGGCCAGGTGGCTCAGTTAGCTGGAGTGTGGCGTAATCCCATACAACAAAAAACTGTGGGTTTAATCCCTGGTCAGCAGACATACCTAGGTTACAGGTTTTGCTCACCTGTAAAACATTGATGTTTTCCTGTCTCTCTCTCTTTCTGCCCCACCTCCATCCCCCAACTCCATCTTCCTTTCTCTCTAATATCAATAAACATATACTTAAGTGCTGATTTAAAAATAAAAATTTTTAAAGGCCCACAACACAAATAAGGATAAAACAGGCAGGAATCATCTTGTATAATAACCAAAAAAAAAATTTTTATCTAAGTTAGGTTTGTCAGTTAAACTGATAGTTCTTTCCTTTATTCCTTACACTCTGATAGCCAAATATTCTGTCAGTCCATCTTCTGTGTATCGCACAGGGAAACATTTTGAGATGGTGTACCTCCTCACAAATACTTGGCTAAAGCAATAGTTCGTTTTTCATTTCAAACCAAGAATTTGAGTTGGATACATCTTATTGTCTGTTCTTTCCATGGTGTTGCAATCCCCAGCCAACCAATGTCCCAACACGCTGGAAGAGAGCTTGGCTGGCCCCCTCAGAAACAAGGGAAATATGATACAGGCTGTAGATTCTGATAAGGACTCAGCTGGTGAACATACCAGAACATAGTGAGCATCCCTGGGAAGTCCTCTGCCAGCAGCAGCTGAAACTGTCTCACACTACCCTCACCGCTCAGTGTGAGCGTTAACGACCCGGGCGCAGTTCACGTATCAGCTCTGCCACTTGAAAGACGTGTGGTCAGGGACAAGTTAGTTACCCTCTCAGTTCTTTAATCTACAAAATAGGAATAATAAATCAGCCTGATGTAAAGATTAAATTCGTGTTTGAAAGGCATTTGGAATAGTACTTTGGCACACAGTGCTATTTAATAGTGTTCATGAAATAAACACTGCAGTAACATGGGCATTTGAGATTATCGCCACCTGCAGATATGAAGAGGGTCTCGGTTTTTCATATAAGCCCTCTCCCAGGACAGTTAAAGAAAACAAGGTCTCAGAAAGATCATTTAAAAGTTGATGCTGGAATAATGGACTGTATGGATGGAGCATTATATATCTATTAACTCTTAAGTATCCAGGTAAGTAAATAAAAATGTATTTGGATTTAAGACTATTGTAGAAATGCAAAAACATGTCTACTGGTATTTTCTAGATATCCAAAAGGTTCATAATTAAAGAGTCTAAGACAATGCCATTTAATTATTTTAGGAGCTAAACATTGAAACCATGAAGGTGTTAACAACGTGTGGTCACTACAAATACAGCAAAAGCAACTTGCTTTATAGGAGGGAAGATCCCCCCAAAAAAACAAACTTTAACTGAGAAAATATTACAACTTCTCTCTATATAAGGTAAATACTATGGAAGATAATAAAGAGCTGTCACTGTTTCATTCCGTTTCATTAATTTTTAATAACATAAACACTGAGACTTCCTAAAGCAAAGATTTAAAACAACCAAGCCCCAATCACCCTTTTCCTATCCTAATCATTGTCTTACACGAGCATGGTTATAACCATGCCCTAAGTCAAAACCCGTCCAGTGTCCATCCCAGGCCTCTATTTATACGTAAACCAAAATACTGGTAAGGGTTGAGATTTCAAACGCACATCTGGAGGGGAAACACGTATCACAGGTGTCTCCCTCACAAACACATCATTCTAGAATGCAAGGCTTGTCCTTAAAAAGGTACTTGGGAATTACCAGTATGCTGACTACCTACGTGGCCTGTGGTCATCACTAAGGCTGGTCACTCTGATTCTACTGCTTTTGCTCAAGTAGATAATGATTGGCTCTGTGAATCCAATGTTTCCCAAATTCTCCATGTCATGCATTACGTTAATGCTTTATAGGAGCATTTGGGGCACAGGCTGACAATGGAAACTTTGTACTTGGAAATTATTCTACTGTCTGAAGAGGTTCTACTCCGGAACATTCTCCAAACTTTCACGCTTTCTTTGTTTTAAGAGATGTGTCTCACCAGTGTAATATGAACAACAGAAAGTTTCCATTGCTTGTGTGGGAGGTATGAGAAAAACGGGCTGAAATAAAAGGGGAGATGAAAAATTAAGCACTTTTTAGTTGAGATTTAAGTTTTGTGTAAAAAGAAGATCAAAACTTACATTTTTGTCCCCAACTAAAAGAAACAGGGAAACTTCACTTTCGAACTTGGAAAATTTTGTGATGTGTTCCTTTGGACGGGGGCGGTGGGGAGTGGGAATCAGGCCTCAGATAGTGACTTTTTTTAAGTATCAAATTTGTCCTCTATTATATGAATGTATATACCACCCACGCGCTTTGTGAGGTATCACAGAAAAGCCTTGGGGTTTACAAATAATGCAAAAGATAAGGGTCTATTACTTTCATCGCCAGAAGTTTCTCTCCGGCCCTCCCCCCACCCCTTTTTTAAAATCGTATTTCCTTCTTTCTAATAAATGCTGCTAAGAGGCACCTACACACAATCCTGGCAGTAGCCCACACCCCAAGAATCTTCAGAAATAGCAATGGCTGGGAGTCAGGAAACACTCTAACAAAAAACAATCAGAATTCGCCTGATCTCCCAGGTTTCCTTCTTCACAGGATTTCCATTGGAACCCGCGAGCGACAACGCCTTGCACAGCCTGGCCCGCTCGGGCCACCGGGCCGATTCTCAAGCCACTGGGCCAGGAGGCGCTGCGGACCAGTCCCCCGGGGCCACCGACAACCGGAGCCCAGCCCTCGCCACCCCCACCGCTGAGCCCAGCCCAGCCGCGGAGCTCAGTTCTGCACCGCCCGCCGGGGTTACTCTCGGTCATTCCGCTGCACCATCTCGCCCCAGCTTCTCCATCCGTGTGCCCTGCCTTAGGCTGCCCCAAGAGACAAGCAGCAAAGGGCAGGAAGAATTGGGGTGGGGGCAGGGAGGGAATGGGCACCTCAGCTCCAGATTTCCGAAGGCTCTCCAAGTCATGTTTTTAAAATAACAAAACTCGTCCACCCCGCTGCGCCTGGGACGCCAGCTTGGGTGGGCGCAAGGAGACCAGAAGCAGGACCCCCAAGTCAAACAAAAGCCCCTGAGGCCTCAAGTGAGCAATAACAGCCACGGACCCCACTTGGGACACCTCCCAGTCGCGTTCTTAGAAAACAAGAACGCGCCGCTCCAGTACGAGGGCGCACGAGGCGGATCCCCAGATCAGAGACCAACTCAGACCAGCTATTTAAGAACGGAGTGGGGTGAAGGTGTGGGCATTCATCCCGGTGGGTGCCCGCCGACCCACAGCCAGAAGGGTTTCTAGCCGGCTCAGGCGCTTCCAAACAATGGGAAGTGCTCAGTGCAGGACCTGCCAGTCTTCCCACTCCAGCAGCAGCGCCCCCAACACGACCAAGAGCCCCCCAAACCACTGCGCCCGAGGTATTGCGCTCGGGTCTCCACGCCCACAGATGCGCCCGGGCTCCACCGCAGGGCAACCCAGGAGCGCAGCAGCACCGTGTCTCTGGGTCGCCAGAGCTTGTCCTAGGACGTCCTCTCCGCATTATGCCATCCCCATACCATTTACTACATTGCAAGAGGTGAAGGTTCGGACTCAAGTCCCCCAAACCTAGAGCTTCCCAAAACCTCCTCAGTCCCAAAATAAAACAGTAACGCCTAAGTCACTGGAGAACGTCTTACCTGTTTTCCACTTTTGTGTTTTCGTCTCCTTTCCCCACCCTTTGAAAAACCCTTCCGAAGAAGGGAGGGAAATATGGGGGGAAAGAAGCAAAGCGCCCCAAGAAATTGGCTCTGGTGGCCCTCGTCCTGCGGTGCCCCCTGCCCTCCCTGCCTGCGCCCAGGGAGAGAAGTGTCAGTTCGGCTCTGCGGGCCCCTGCCCCACTCACTCTCCCTCGGAATTACCGGGCTTTTGCCGGGACTAGTTCCTTTTATAGATTCGGCTGCGCTCAGAGCAGAGGTTACTATCGGTCAAAGCCTGTTCTCTCACTCCCTCCTTCCCCGCCCCCTTCCCCTGCCTCTGTTTTTGTAGCTCAGTCACTCAGCAGAAAGCACGAGGAGCCGTGCCCCGCCCCTTAAACGGGCGATGTCCCGTAGCTCCCCGCGGGGCCGCTAGTGTAAGGCAGGGAGAAGGGGGTGCTGCGGGCAGTGCCCGCTCTTCCGACTGCGCCCTCTGACCGGGCCTGAGCGGGAAACAAGAGGCTTGTGACTGAGCCGGAGACTCTCTCATCCATGTTCTTGAGAGCCAACAGCACTAGTGAAAATCGCTTCCTCTAAACTCCTGCTTTCAGCAATTTTTGCTTTTGTTTGTCAGTTTACTCAGTAATTGGGAAAACGAGGCTGAAAACCATCCCGACGCCACCCCTTTAATCTTTGTTTCCAAATGCCTAGGGAGTGGAGGAAGGCAGACAGCCCTCCGGATAATTGGCTGGTTGTTTTATTTACTTATTTATTTTTCACCACAAACCCCGGCTTTGGTAATCAATAGGCAACTTACTGCCTTTGGGATTTCCAGCCTGTGCCTCCCAGCTCCCTGGGTGGGCCAACGAAAAGCATCTTGCTCCTTCTCTTCATAAATTGGGGAAGGAGGGAGGCCCAAGTGACAGGTCCATGTGGCCCAGCCCCCTTTTATTTTCAATGTATTGATCAGTGTCCCAGTGATAAATGCACAAGGCTTGCATTTTTGCTTCTATAGATTTGCCAAGTGCAGCTAGAGAATTGTAATTGTGTAAAATCATATAGCCATCCCAGATCTCCAACTTCTTCCTCTGGCTTTGGCTTCAACGGCCAGGAGGAAGACTACCCATAAAATTTGACAAACAGAGATAAGATTTCAAAGAGAGGCCCACATACTTACGTCTAAATATTTGAGTTATAAATCAAGCCAACGAACTGTAAAATAAATGTCTTCTGCCTTGACAGATACCTTGGAAGCAATCTGGAAGGGCCAGTTCACATTCAGACTCCTTATAGTTTGACCTGAGTTTTGGTAAGAATGTGGTGAAATGGGAGAGCCTGCCCCAGACCCTTTCTATTCTCACCTCCAGCTTCATCATAATCCAGAAGAACCTCCACTGTGTGCACATAGACCCCCAGCAGCACAAGCTTCCTCCAGGCACTCGGTCACGGCCACAACTTGAGCTCATGTGCATACACCAGTGAGGAGACCCATGCAGACCCTAGAAAATGCACTAAGAGACCTTAGATCCAGGAATTCTGGGATTCCAGACCTCTAGTGTCATGGTCCCTTGGTCCTGTGGACTGCTCTCACTTAGGAAGGGATGGAGTTTGCAGAGGGCCAGAGCCAAGCCTTCTGAAGATCAGGTTGCAGGAGAGAGGTCCTTCTTGCCTAGGTCAAAGGACAACCCTGGCCAAGAGACTGGGTTCTGGGGTCAAATTTGACTGAACCACAGGATCTACAACATTCTGCCTCCAATTCTTCATCCGTAAAAATGGAGACAATTTGTATTCTCTCCCTACCTCACCAGGGTTTTCTGAATGTGTGTTTTGTTCATTTAGGCTTCTTGAAAGAATGGCATTGTAAAGAAAGAGGATGTTATTAATGTCATTTTCAGGTACCAGCCTATGGCCTATAAAGTTTTTCCCACGCCAAACTTTTAAAACTCCAGGTCTACCAAAAGTTAAAATAACCTCTCCGACATTCTAGATATAAAGGAAAGCTCCTCCACGTGTGATTTGGGGGAGTGATTAGGTCTCCCTTTTTCCATCCCCTCTACTACCCCTACCACCGTTTATTACAGTGCTTAAAATCCCACCAAATTATTCCTTTTGGAATTTGAAGGCTATTGTTCCCAAGCCCACCCTACTAAAAGCAATCGCTTAGATTGTGCTACTGGGGAATAAACAACAGTAAGTCCTGTACAAATAACACAAAGATAGGATGCTGGAGAAAGAAGGTGAGGCCAAGAAGAAGAAGGAAGCCCCAGATGAAGGACAGCCATTGATTCTAATTACATATGTCAATGTCCTCAAAGCCAAACTCGATCATTTTTAACTAAGAACAATCTGTCATGTTACCTCTGCAATGAAATATGCACATAGTGTAATGTTGGAGACCTGTTTATGAGTCTTGTTGATTTTGAGCAATAAAAGAGCCCACGCCTCCATAGAGGCTAAGTGATTTGGCCAGGTGATGCAGGGACATACGTCTGATGACACCAAACTGGTTCTTTGCAAGTGTGACAAATTCATATGACAAAAAGACCAAACTACAAAAGTTAGAGCCTAAGAAAAGATGTCCCTTGAGAAAGCAAATTCTCTCCCTTGAATGTCATGGGTTGATTTGTTCCTGAGTAAACCGTAGTGAACCTGCCTCCACGTCTTCAGATTCCTGCTAACACCAACACCAGAACTTCAGTTCTCCACCCCACACAAACCTTTCCAAGTAAGGGGGAAGACCCTTCTCTGTTGCTGTTGCTCTGGAGAAGCTGATTCTGTAAATGTAGCCCAGGTGGCCTGAGGTTCTGTTCTGAGATTACCCCACGGCATTTCCTAATCACAGAATTGGCCTTCGGGCAGCTGTGACTTTGGAGACCCTGCTAGAAGTCATGGAGCTACAGAGAAGCTTGATTTTATCATTCCATTGAGACTTGTCCATTAGAGATTACAGAAAAGGCTTTCTTGGAGGTTGCTTTAATATGTGATATCTGTCAGCCACTGTGCATAAATGTGCATACACACATTGTTTGAACTGTAAATAAATGATTTTCACCACACATGTAGGTTGGTTGGTATGTATTCTGTTTGGTCCCAGGAAACTCTAAAAATAAAAATTGAGTATTATAGGCAGTCAATGAAGAATACAAACTAAAGTGTTCTAAATTCAAGTTGAATTTGCTACAATTAAAAAGACCTAATAGCTGGATTTTTAAAACATTCCTGGATAATGAATAGTACCTCAAAAATTTTTAAAAAATAGGTAATCCTTCTTTTACATTGTGTAAGGAGGAATAAAAGCAGCTACAGTTCATATTTGAGTCAGTTTAATTCCAATACATGGTTAGACACATAAACAAATCACCACACAATCAATGTTCAAACAAATAAAAATACGAGAAGTCACCATTATTTGTGGAGTAAGCCATGTGTCCCATAGACTCTCCAAACGTACAAATTCAATTTAATTGGACCAATGTAATCCCCTTCTGTATTGATGTGCCTCCCATCGGCATCTAAACAAGATTCAAAACCATTACGGCTTCTGGACTTTAGTAAGATGGTTGTTCTGCTTATCATTGGGACCAACAAATTAGCCTGAATTAAAGACAGATAGAGTCCCTGAGTTACTAATTCATCAATGAGTTACAACTCTTTTTTCAAAGCCATCCTTTCAAGCTGCCTCCCTTCACACTGGTCTTCTCTTCAGAGCCAAACTGCTGAAAAGATTTCACCTCTACCCCTTCCGTTCATTCCCTCTCCAGCCCCTTTCAGGCAAACTGTTGCCTCCACCCCTGAGTCTGTGCTGTCCAAATTCATTAATGACCTCCTTAAAAAGAGAGCGTGAAAGGCTAAGTGCTTTCTTTTTTATCATTATAAAAAAAAACACCTGCTTAATTGGCATTGCCGATGACCTCCTTTAAGTCCTTAGGCCACTTGATCTCTGGTACCTGACACTGCGGACCACACCTTCCTTCCTGAAACTAGTTCTCTTGTTTTGCATGAATCTGGTTCTCTGCTGACTCTCCTGCCTGTCAGTTAATGTTCTTTTCCAGGCTCCTCTTTCCATATATGTCCCCTGACACTGGTTTACTCTTTTTCTTTCTACGTGCTCCACTCCAGTGGCTTCACTTAAACTCTGTATCACCAGCTATCATCTCCTTGCCAAGCTACACGCGTAGAGTAGCCAGCAGGACCTGTGATGTGCTCACTCCAACTCAGAAGAGCTGAATGTGTATATCTCTTCTCACCTCAGCAATAAGTGACTTCCCCTGGGCTGCTTTAAAACAGGACAGTGGTGGGAATATTTACACCACTGGAAATCTGATACAATCAGGACTCTCTTTTCTTTTCCTCTGTTGGAAAGCCAGTTGTTGACAGTTACCAGCACAACACTGAATGGGATATTCTACAAGTAAACCCCAAGCCAATTTTCTAATCTTCCCTTTAATTTTCCCTCCTCCACTTGCATTTTAAATTTTATTTCACTTAATGACATCCACATCCGACATCCACTAGAGGAAATCACAGTCATACTTGCTTAGATTTTCATTGCTCTGTCTCTATCCTTCTCTCCTTATTCTAAAAAGCACCAAAGTCAGGTCATTCAAACCTAAATATCTCTTAAATCTGTCCCTTCATCTTCACCCCCTCTGCCTAAGTCCAAAGCAAATATCTGGGCTTCTGAATTGCAGTAACCTCCGAACTCCTGTTCCTGCCTGCTTTTAGCTTCTTCCTCTTCCTATTTATCTTCCCTACCACATGGGAGTCATTTTTGCTTGGGGAGAAAAAAAGTTAAGCAAACCAACACAAGCCCCAAAACTATCTAATCATATTTTTTTCCTCCTCAAAGCCTTTTACTGTTCTCCATTGCTTACAAAAGGAAAAAACCCTCAAACTTCCTTTAAAATAAAAACCTACAAAGACCTTTGAAAACATGACATTTGGAGGCCTATGAAGCCTAGTTGTAGGCCCTCCTTCCCTGTCTCCTCTCTACCCATCCCCCTTCCACAAACTTTCCGTGTCTCTGCTCCTATAGTTTCCCATTGCTTGGAAATCCTTCTCATTTTCACCCCTGCCCTTCTATTTAAGAGTACATATTGGAAGAGATGGATGGAAATAACCAACTAACTCTACTGTACTATTACTCTACAAGCAGGAGGCAAAAGGAACAGAGAACAGATATAGAAACCACTTCCCCCATTAGATGGAAACCATGGGGTAGAGGGTAAATGAGAAAGAAATATTACTCAAATTAATAGACAAATAATACCCTCGGCTCAGATCCATTAGTAAGTGTAACAATAGATTTAGAGGGGAGACAGTACCGTTAAGTTGGAAAAGAAAATGATTGGACTTTGTGGGTTAAAAGAAACCATGTATGTATTAAAACAGAAGTGATGTACGTATCTGCATTCTTCTCTCCTTATTCAGAGTACTTTTTTGACACTTGTTAAGAATCCATATTCCTGGCTGTGATTTCTGGGATGATAGACTGTTTTATTTCTTAGCCCGGAGCTTTCCTTCTCTCCAGCATATTAATAAGATAATAAATCACTTAAAAAAAAAAGAAATCCTAGAAAATGTTCCAAATTTCCCTATTCTCTTAGGCCCAAGCCTCTCTTTTCCCCTTCAGCACTTGGGGACCATTCCTTCAGAAGCAGCAGGGTCTTCCCTTGCTTGTGCCCCTCAGTGGTCTTGTGCTGGGTCTTCGACCTGTCTTTGTAACAGTACCCTTCATGGCTTCTGCAGTTTGTCTGGAGAAAATGAGTGTTTTGTCTCCTCAAAGACTGGCTACCCAGATAATGTGCCGTAACCGCACCATGGAAAAAGGCCTTTATCTCCCTTTCTTGCTGCCATGCTCCTGATGACTGATGTCTAGTGAAGTGTGAGCAATTTCTTAGGTGGTTACCTGTTCTAGAAACCTACGCATGCAGAAGCATCCCCAAGTATGTAAATTGGTGGAGAATGGGCCCCATTCCCAGAGGCCAGGGTCTTTGAACAGAGCTGACCCTAAAGCTGGTTTCCTCTTGATTGACTCCATTACCAAGCAGAGCTCAGCCGGAAGTCCCCACGTCTGGGAGAGGCAGTCCTGAACACACTACTAGCATGAGAAAGAAAGTTAAATTGAAGCTCTAGTCCTAAGACTTCTAAGGGAATAAAATCAGAGATTAAAGAAAGAGGAAACTTATGTAAAAATGAAGATCATAAAATCTGAGGGTGCCAGCTACACGTGACTTGGTCCAACGTTCAGATGGGCAACTTAGCAATGCACATGAGGAGGCTTTGACCCACTACTTTTCCCTGGAGGAATTTATACTAAGGAAAGAACCAAATATATGGTCAGTGATTTATGTCCAACATGTTTGTCACTGTGTTATCTGCAAAAGTGAACATTTAAAAGATATTTCATCATCTAATGTCAAGAAAACTTTAAAATAAACTCTGATAAACCCACATGATAAAATTCCATGTACTCATTAAAATAATGTTTTTAAAGGTAGTGATATGGGAAAGTGCTCATGATAAATGTTCATTGGAAAAAGAAAAGCTATAGTTATGTGTAGATGTGATTTACATTTGGTAAAAATAGTTAGTATATTTCTATTCATTTTCATAGAAATGTATGTGCATAGGAAAGAATGCCATCTAAAGTTAATAGCTATTTTCTGTGGATGGTGGGATTAGAAGCAAATGTTTTATACATGTCTATATTTTACAAATTTTCTAGGGTAAACATATTCTGCTTTTTAGCTAAGAAACATGGCATTAAGAACAGAGTTTGTAGATAAGTAGTGGGAGGAGATAAGTTTACAACTGCAGAAAGGCAAACCATAAATTACCACATGGTAACAGTAAATCCTAAAATATTTTAGAAGAATGTATACACAGTAATGAAAAACAGAAGAAAATGTGGAGAGATGAAAATGATTCAGGCAGCTAAAACTCACTGGTGAGTAGTTTTATAAATGGTTAAAAATAAATAAATAAAATGGGCGGATTTTAAACCTGTACTAGGGGTCCACTGCTAAGTGAGAATTCCTTCTTTGTGCAACATACCTGTGTGTCCCTGGGCAAGTTGCTTCACCTCTCTGAGTCTCAGTTGGCTCATCTATCAGAGGGCAGCAATAGTAGAATCTACCCTGTGAGTATTAAATGAGTTAGTACATGTGAAGTGCAGGTACTATGCCTAGCACATGGTAAGTGCTCAACCAGTGACAGCCATGGTTATTATTATAACCATTTTTTATCATTACTATTATTATCCCAAACAACAATGTGACTATTCCTCAATGCCCAGTAATAACTGAATAAATGTGACTCCTTTCTAGAATTCCAGTTTGTAGATTTTTAAATTAGATAAACAAATATAACCTACTTCATCAGCCTGGAGTTCAAATACAAATATGGTCATATCCCTTTTTAATCTTTTATTTAATTGCTCAAATCCCCACTTGCCTATTAGCAGGAAGTTCAATATCTCTTTCTTGAGATTTCCCTCCCCCTCTCTCTCGAAGAGCCTAAGAGTCCTGGAGGCTTCCAGGGAGATCTCACTATTACCAAGCAATTGCTCTGTCACTAGCACACAATAGTGCCACTGAAAACCGGGGCCTCAAAGTTCACTGCTGGAATTATGCCCTGACCTCAGAACAGCTTTCATCATTCCCTGCTTTTGGACTCCCAAAGTGTATGCGCTTTAGTTTGTGTCGGAATTTGTACACTGGCAGCCCATGGCCACGTCCAGCAGTCGGACACATGGCTTGGATTAAAGTGTATTGATATTTTATTTGAATTAGTTGACAAGCTTGGAAATATCACGCAAAAATCTTTATTTCTGGCTTCTATTGAAAAGGTGGAGGGCCTGACCACAGGAGGCCTATTCCTGCATAGTAACAATTATCTGACACTGAAAAGAGATTCTCTCTAGATGGAATATGTCATTTGCACTTTGCCCAAGTCCCCAGTGATACCTATATGTCTTCAACAGCCTCACTTACCTAAATGTTGGTGAAATTTAAATCTAGCTAGAGAGTCCCTTTACGATGTAGCTGAACTCCCATCTCTGCATTCATAAGGATCGCATCTTTCTTCAGAGATTGTAAGTTTGAATTTGATTTTTTGCTAAGTTTGCTAGTTTGAATTTGATTTTTTCAAGGCATACAATTATGATTGGAACTGAACACAACTGGAGTCACAAAGCAGCAAAAGGCATCACCACCTCCACCAAAAGAGATACGACTTCCTCAAAAATCTCACCCTTCTCTAGCATCAAAGGCCTAGTCAAATCAGCAGGGAAGAGTCAAAGAGTCAGAAGCAGCACTCTCTTCTGGTAACTAAAAACGAGACCAAAAATATATCCAAACCCACAAGAGTTCAAAGCTGGATCCAAGACTCTTTGTTTATTGACTTAAACCCTGGAGATAAATGAAAGAAGCAAGATTAAAAAAACAGGCAGCCCTCCACTGGGGGTGGGCAGTAAGGCAAAGGTGGAGAAGAGATGGATCAGAAAAACAGGCGAGCAGCTGACAAGACAAAAGCATCCCCAAATGAATCTCCAGTGTGTGAGAGAGTTCCCACTGATCTAAGATTCGATGAGATAACAGCAATTACTTCTTCTGCAGACAATTTGTGGGTCGCCTTACATTTCTATGAAATTACCAGTGTGTCATGTAACATGTGGTACAGTGAACACTAACTTTACAGTTTCATGCTCTCCTTTACATAAAGCCATGCAAAGGCAGACAGAAATGTGAGACTTCGAGACTTCAAGGAAACTGTAGAGTCATAGTAATTTGATTCTAAAAACAGATGCTTGACAAGAAGTTATATTTAAATCGACCATCAAATCTATCAGGACATAATTTCTAAATTTAGTAATAGATAACCTTTCCATTTTATCCTCCCAATCACCATAGGCATAAAGCCATACTTTATACTAAACAAGGTGCATTATTTGATGTTTATCCCTATAAACACCTTCAGGTTATATTCCTTCAGCCCAAGAAATACATTTTAAATATCAAAGACAGGTCCTCAAAAATGAGGAAGTATTAGGAAACAACACATATTGGAGGTGAAAAGTTAAACAATGGAAATAATATTGCTGGCCTCACGGTCCTAGAAATATACTTCTGGGGTGTGCATGACACTTGAATAAACCTGACTTGAGAATATTTTTTGATTTGAGAACAGTTTTTCATAGTCTAAAACCCAAACCTTCAGACTTTGCATGGGTTTTTTGTTTTAAAAAATAAATTTTAAAAACATATAAGTAATACATGTTCATAGTCAAATGTTAACACTACAACAAAAATATAAAGAAAAAAAGGCTATGAAGAGGAAAAGGGAGAATCACTATAAGGCCTTGACCAAGAACTGACTTCTGTCAATATGTCTCATGTACATTCTTCTAGAAGTTTTTCTATAAATAAACATATATTTAGACACATACTTCCCCCCTATTTTTAAAACAAGTGCATGCCATATATTCTATTTGTAAACTATTATTTCACTACATATTATGGAAAATTTTCCATGTAAGCAAGTATAGATTTGTATCAGTTTAAATGCATGGATAATATTCCACTGTATCATGACTTGAAAGCAAATTCCCACAGATACACGTATAGTCTTAGCTCTTTTTAATACCATAAAAGATATAACCATGAACATCTTTGTACTATCTTTGCACAAATACAAAGATTCCTTAGAATATTTTTGCAAATTTGGCATTGTCAAGTAATAGAATAGACATATTTTACATTTTGATATATATAAGTAAATTTTTCTCCATAAAGTTGGCACCAGTGTATGAATAGGGCACTAGAATGCCTACTTTACTTATTATTATCATAAAGTAAAATTTACTTTTTTCTTTTGCTATAAAGTTCTATAAATTTTAACACATGTATAGATTTGTGACCACTACTATAATCAGAATATAGAACCATTTCATCTCCCCAAAATCTTCCTCATTTTATTTGTTTATAGATACTCCTCTCCCTCCCCTCATGTCTAAACCTTGGCAACCACTGGTCTATTGTCTGTCCCTATAATGTTATGTTTCCAAAAATATCATATCAATGGAATCATATAGTATGCAATCTTTTGAGATTGACCTCTCTCTCAGCATAATGCTGAGCTTCATCCAGGTTGTTGCATGTATTAATACTTCCAGTGGGATTTTTTCTAATTGCTGAGTAGTATTTCACTATATGGATATACCACAGTTTGTTTCTCCATTCATCCGCTGAAGGATATTTTTTTCCCAGTTTTTGGTAGTTATGAATAAAGCTATAATAAACATTTACATACAGTTTGTATGTGTGTGTATCTGAATATAAGTTTTTTTATTTCTCTAGCATAAATACCCAGGAGTGAGAGCACAAGGTCAAATAGTAGGTGTATGCTTGCAAAGAACTGCCAGGCTTTTTGCAGGGTGACTGTTCCATTTTGCATTCTCACCATATGTGTGAGTTACAATTGTTCTACATCCTTTTCAGCACTTCATATTGTCAATATCGTTTTACCTTAGCTATTCCAATAGGTGTATATTGGTATAAATATGTCTAAATTTTTCACCCTCTTATTAACATTTTATCAGTCTTTCAATTATGTCCAATCTAACATATTTTTGTTCTGATTTGTAGCTCTGAATACTAGTAAGAATGAACATCTTTTCATGTGTTTATTGACTTTTTTATCCAAGTGTTTATCTTTTCCTGCTTTATTTGTAGAGCACTTGGTTAAACCAAGTGTTTTAACCCATTGACTGTTACCTGTGTTTTAATATTTTTCCCAGATTGGGAAACAGCTTCCTTTTTTTTTTTTAACTTTGTTAAGTCTATCAATCGTTTCCTTTAAGGCTTTGAGGTTTATAGATCCTTCTTCATTTCAGGATTATAGAAATATTCAATAATATTTTGTCAAGCATTTACATGAATTAGTAAACATTGAATTTTATTGTTACTAGCTGCTTCCACCACAGCCCAGGGTGGGAGGGTCAGAAACAGGGTAAGGGTCAGGGTAGTCAGCTTATTCTCAATGTTTGAAAATTAAAACTTTTTTTCAAATCTGTTTCTCTATCAGCAGGGATCAGTTTTATACAGCCAGATGAAAACATTATGTAAAATGTTCTGCTGAGCTTTTAAGTGAAGAAGCCAAGACATTTCACGGGTAGGGAGATGATCCTGAGGAAGGATACACGTGACGGTGGAGAAGACTCTCCCTGCTGCAACTTTGCCAAGAACTCCATCTCTTTCTCCCAGAGGCTGAGAACATGACCTCTCCAAACACCAAGTGTTCACTACTAGAAGTCCTGATTTAACTCCACACACCCCAAAGAACATCTTTAGTGAGTAAATAGGATTCACGCCGAGCTAAGCAGGAGCTGCCCAAAGGTGACCTGAAGGATAAAGGTAGAGGCAGAGGCTCTGAGATCCTAGTCAGGTGCTGAGGAGAACCAAGGAAACAAACCACAAAAGAGAAAAACTAATATGCAAGAGAGTAAATCACGCATGGGGAAGAAAACACAGTACAGAGACACTATGGGTAAGAAAGGAGTCTGTAAGGATCTGCAGCAAAGCAAATGATTAAATACTAATGCATTGTAGCAGGAGATGGCTCGCTCCGTGGCAAAGGCAGAAACTGAAGGTAAAAGAAGTTCAGGGGACTGAGTCACACTGAGCCAGGAATCCCTGCCGAGGTCAGCAACTGTTCAGGGAAAGAGGGGAGCCATACTGGGAGCAAAGGCAGAATTTATAATCTGTTGTAATTTTCACTGTCTAGTTAAATCAGCTGACGACTAGCCTATATTTTATTAACAAATTATTCTCAAACAAGTTCCATTTTTATAAACTGTTTAAGAACCTCCGATGCTCATTAGTTATGTAAGAAATTCCAAACTCTTGTCAGGTCCAGAAGTTTCCACCCGCACACCTGCCTACCTGGTAGAATGAGAAGGGAGGGTTTCACGATTGGCCCTGGAAATGAGGGTGTAACTTGTGTATACAGGGTGGGGCGAAAGTAGATTCACAGTTCTGAGTACACAAACCAGACTTTATTCTTGTATTATTATTTATTAATTACTGTATTGTTTTCCATACTAATAACTGTGAACCTACTTGGCCCCACCCTGTATGTTTTATTGTCACCCACATCCTCATTAGAGTGGTCACTTAATTCACATGTTAGTATCATCTCATCATCAGCCAAGTACATGTAAATGTCAATAATTTATGCAAACAAGTCAAAATAAGTGAACGGATTGAGAAAAATGATTAAGATAATTAGGGCCAAATCTAAAGTTCTTTACAAAGCTTGAAGACAGAATCTCTGAATACCCATAATTGTCTGATGGTGGTACCACTTGCTTTAGGCATTTTTTTTTTCCAGTAAGCATTCATGGAGGACCAGCTATGTGCCACATGCTGTGACAGGTGCTACCGTGCTTTGAAGGAGTTCATAGCTTAGTGAGGAGAGAGAGAGCAATTCCAATACTACCTGAAGCAAGCTACAGTGAAGGGATAAGCCAGGTGTTGAGGAAGCATGAAGGAGCAACAACCCAGCCTGAAAGGTCTGAGAAAGCTTCAAGGAGGAGTTGGCATTAGAGCCAAGTCTGAAAACCTGAGGATTTCCCCAAACTTAGATGGGAAGGTATGCAAAGGCACAAAAGCATAGGGAGTTGAGCAAATCAAGATAGGTGCAAATACAGTTGCCTATTGCAGCTGGAGCCAAGGCGTGTCACTCAGTGGGCGGTGGCAGCATACAACGTAGAAGGTTGGCCGAGGCCATCTGGGGAAGGGCAGGGAAGCCATGCCAGAGGCTGAGATTCACTGAGGCCCTCCGCTTCTTTTCTTTTTTTCCATTCAGTTTTACTGAGATATAATTGGCACACAGCCCTTGATGAGAGTAAGATGTACAGCGTGATGACTTGACTTACATATACTGTGAAGTGATTGCCACAACAGGTTTAGTGAACCTCCATTATCTCATACTTCTGTAAGTGTCTTTTTTTCTTATGTCTCCTCCACTTCTGACTTGACCTGAAATATGCTTATAATTGATGCTCTCTCCTTCATTTGCCTTGTGGACAGAAGCAGTAGAGTGATTAAGTGTGAATACTCTGAAATCATATGGTCTGGTTTCAAATCCCAGCCTTGACCCTTCAATAGCTGAGTGACCTTGACCAAATTATATCCCATCTCTGTGCTTTGGTTTTGTCATTTATAATGTGAGGATAATAGTACCTACCCCACAGATTGTGATGAGGATTACTGAGTTAATATATATAGACATACTTTGAACATACCTGATAAATAGTCAACATTCAATAAATATTAGATAGTGTTATTATGAGGTTGTACTGGCATATTCAGAAGTTAATAATATGCTCTTAAAATTTTTTTTTCCATTATGTACTTTCCCACTCACCTTGATATTAGAGCACATGTGATTTTTGCTTTCTTTCAATAGTCCTGCTGGGTGCCCCACCTTTCCCCCACCCTTCCTTGAACAACAACCTTCCTTAAAAATTATTTCTGAAGCAGAGCACCGTTTGCTGTTATCAGATTGGTCTTACGTGATCCCTGTCCAGCCTGGCTGCTAATCAAAAATGAATGGACAGTTCACAGCCATTTAAGCTTGCCCCCCAGAGTGCAGCCTGGGCTGGGAGGGGCCACTAACAGAGAAGTCTCAGCCTTCGGACCCCAGAGTATTGCACTGTGGAAATGGACTTTCTACTCTCCGAAGCAGGGACCACCATGATTATCACACCTCCACTGGAGGCGTTCCATTTAACTTTCTAAAACAGCAATCTGCCAAGTCTGTAGGAAGTAAAATAATAAAAAGGTGTCAGGTATAAAGTGAGGGAGAGAAACCAGAGACCAGGCAGAAAATAAGGCCACAGCTCCAAGAACTACTTTCGGTTTCATTCCAAACCAAACACAAATGAGTGCAGTTGGTTGCCAGTTTAGCAAACTTGTGTTTCATGCTTAAATTTATGATCTACAAAGAGCTCAACAAAGGCATAGTGGCTCAAGGACAATGAAACATCTGTTGGAGCGCTGTGTCTCAAACATTTAAGACAGAGCCCAAAGCAGACATTCACGCAAAAGCTGTGACTTGACTCTATTCTTCAATTGCACAGTGTCTGGTCACAACCTGGTACTTTATCCAAGAGAAAGAAGGTCCAGGCCACTGAGACTTTCTGAACTCCAATGCAGGTGCCATAGGATGGGACATTCTGTAGGCTTCCATGTGTCCACCAATACTTTCTGGAGAAAGAACTCATTATCGTAACATTAGAAAGAACCTCGGTTTTCATCTTGCCCGATAAGGTCACTGTAAGATGAAAAAATCTGAAGCACAGAAAAGTCGAGTGACTTGCCCAAGGTTAGTGTTAGTGACAGGGCTAGAGCCCCGGATAATTGACTGCCAGGCTTCTTGCTTGACAGGTTGTTTAAATCATGTGGATGCCAGCAAGCTTATGGCAATCGCATAGCCGAAAATAGCCCAGGTTTCACCTGCCTGTGATTACAAAGTAGGTCACATGAGCAGTCTCCTAAACTTTATCAGTTCAGTGCCTCTGCCTGCTCATTCAGGAACTTATCCCTATCCCAAAGTCACCCCTCCCAGGGTCTTTGCTGTGTCCTGCACAGGCACGAACTGCAGCCCACCAGCCCCTTACAGGGAGATCCAGCTGCCCTGACCCAGCCTTCCCTGTTCTGGCTCTTCCCTGATGCTCCACTGAGGTCTGCACATTTCTGCATACTGGCCTCTGACCCAGAATGAGCACTGCGGTCTGTGGGCCAGGGCTGAGGCCAAGGTGCGAAAGGACCTCATGGGACAGGTTGTGTGCTGCCTTTAGCTACCTTGGTCCCAAAGCAGGATTGCCCGTACCTTAAGCTTTCCTTCTCTTTCACAAACGCAAACTCTGTTACTTGCTCTGGCACCACGCCCCTCCCACAGGGGCTCACAACCAGGCCCTCAAGCCATGAGACCAAAGTGAGGGAAAAGTTGGGGGCAATTACCTAGGCAATTCTTGCCTTCCTATTGTTCCTTGGTCTTTATCTGAGCTCACATCATCCCCAAATGCCTCTCCAAATAATAATAATAATAAAAAAAAAAAACAGGAGCAACAACATATAACAACTCCTTCCTCAATCACCCAAAAACCAAAAAGTGCCCATGTGTGTTTCTCTGCGAGGAAGTCACTGCCTAACCCTGGGTGCCAGAGGCGTTGAGTCCCAGCTCTGCCTCAGAGAAGATGTGCCTTCACAGCGATGGGAATCATATCACAAAGTGGGCATAAGCTTAAATACATCGCCTCTGGGGTAGGGTCAGGGGAGGGGGTAGGCAAAGAGCATACATCATTTCTAAGCAATGTGTGCCCTAGTTTACCAGAAGTAGAAGCTGAGAAGGAAATGGGACAAGTACTGAATTTGAAAGACAATCCCAGGATGCACCAGTGAGAGAGTAGGGTGAGATAAGAAAATGAGAGACATCAGTGAAGGGTGTGGTAAACATAGGTTATTAACTAGGAGCTACTAGGGCTCAGAAGCTGTGAGGAACTTGCCTCAAAATCAGAGCCAAGACCAGAGTGGGGGGCATGAGGTAACCAGGGTGCAAAATTTAAGGGGGAACTCACTCCCAAGGTCTGCCAAGTTCAAGTCATGCAAAACAGTCAGCCCTGCTCAGAATCACTCCATGGAGGATGAGAAAAGTGGAGTATTTATTCACCAACATCCGCCTCCCATTGGTTGATAATTATCCCCTGTCCCCGGGGTGCTGATGGCTCTGCACTTCTTTGCTGAGCCTGTTTGAGCCTCTGCAAGCTTTTCATAGTGCCAGGAAAGCCCCAAGGCAGAGAAAAACAGATGCCTGTGCTTGGAATGGAAAGCTGTCCATGCTCTGGATACTACCTACATCAGCTGCCAGTGAGCACGGGTGCACAAAGGGGACAGAGCAGAGGGTGAGCTGCATCGGCCACGTGCCCTGCAAGTACCGACAGCTTCCTGAGTACATCAAGATTATAAAACTCATGTACAGACCCCAGTGTTGCTAAATGCTGGGGCCTCCTGTGACTCAGTCAGTCACTCAAAACTAAAATCAGGCTGAAGGCAAAAAAAGTTTTGCACTTAGAAGTACAGAATTTAAATTACTAGAGCTAAGATTTCAGAAATACAAACTTTAAAAAATTAACATAGCTTGCAGCATTATTTGGATCTTGATAATTTCTCTGGAAGAAAGGGTTTTTTTGTTTGTTTGTTTGTTTTTTCAATTTCCTTTTTTCCAGGGCTTTGGCACTTGAAGTGCGTTTCGCTGCATCTTAAAGGACAGGTAAACATACCTATTTTATGAAAAAGTCACAGCTAGCCAGAGAAATCCCTTTATCTACCTTCTTTGTGTTCCTCTTTCAAATCAGACCTCTGCCTCAAAAAAGGAAGGTTTAGTAGAATGCAAAGAGAAGCAAAACAAAGATTGCTCATTCTATTTTTTCCTTCCAAATTCAACTGTAGTGTATGGGCACTCAGTGAGTGAGTGAACTAAGAAATCAGTTAAAGGAATCTTGGAAGAAGGGATTAGTGTCAGGGTGGTCAGTGATGCTGGAGGTGAAACAATTCACAAAGAGAAGAAAGTGAAGAGAGTAAAGTTTTATTCACTCTCTAAGAAAGGAGAGAGACACCAGCATTGAGGGTCCAGGGCTTTGTCCTTTTATTGGATTACAATTGGACTAAAAGGGTAGGGGATTGCTGTTGTGTGGCCCTGGGCTGTTGGGGAGGTGTAACTTGAGGTTTCAGTTTGTTCCAGTGTTATCTTCTGCCTGTGGCTATAGGGAGTGCTTAGTCACAGTCTGTTCTTGCTTTCCAGTAATTTCCAGTCCTGGGGACAGAAGCTCAGAAGAGTGAAATGGCAGTCCTGTTTAACAAGGTCACAGGCCTGCTCAGCAAATGGTTCCAGGATAGCAAATGGCGCTGGCTTAGTCTTTCAATTTAAACATTAGTAAAATGATTGTGTAAGGGTTAGGATTTCACATTTGCAAGGCTGGGGTAAGACAAAAGGGTGGGGTGGGAAAGAATTGATGATTGCAGAGGGGAGCCTCTGATATGTCCTGGGTGTTACTTCATTGGTTGCCTCTGTATAAAGAGACTCATATCTGTCCCATATTGGGTCACTTCACCCAGCTCTTTCTTGGTTCTCTCTGTCTCTGTCTCCGTCTCTGTCTCTCTCCGTCTCTGTCTGTCTCTTTAGTGGAACACATCCTCCAGTAGCTTCTTGAGAAAGGACACATGGAAAGAAAATGTTTAAAATCTTGCCTATGTTTATTCCATATTTTATTGGTAGAATTGTTTGAGTGTAGCATTTAACGTTGGAAAACATTTTCCTTAAGAATTTCTAAAACAGTGCATCATGGTTTGCTGAAGTCTAAGTTGCTGTTCAGCGAATGCTTTGTGTGCGATCACTTTCTGATTCTCTCTCCCCTGCCTTTCTCCCTGGGAGGTTTTGGGATTTCCTCTTCGGTCCAGCGTTCTGAAATTTGACAAAAAGTGTGCCACTCACTGTGCTGGATGCTCAGTGCGCCCTTTCATTCTGGAAACGTGGACTTCGATCCTGGGATATTTTCTTCTGTTTGATAAATGTCCTTTTCCTCCTCTTTTTTTTATTCTTCTGGAAGTTGTTTTTACTCAGATTTAGATTTCCTAGATTGATCTTCCCATTCTCTTGCTTATTTTTTCCTTCTGTTTTTTATCTCATTGACTTTTTAGTTTATTTTAATAGATATTTCCACAATAATATTCATCAAACTTTCTACTTAATTTTTTTATTTCTGCCTTCATGTTTTTAATTTTCAAAAGATTTTTGTTGTTTCATGGGTTTTTCTTTTTTTAGTAAATCTTATTTTTGTTTCATGGTTGCAAAACTACTCTTATTTCTCTGAGCCTGCTAACTAAAATGTTTATATTTATGACCCACCGATTTCACTTCTGGGAATATATCTGAGGAAGCCCAAAACATCAATTCGAAAAAATGTATGAGCCCCTATGTTCACTGTAGCATTATTTACAATAGCCAAGATTTGGAAGCAGCCCAAGTGTCCATCAGTAGATGAGTGGATAAAAAAGCTGTGATACATTTATACAATGTAATATTACTTGGCAATAAAAAGAGAAACAAATCTTATCCTTTGCAATTGCATGGATGAACCTGGAATCTAATGAACATCCTAGAAATAGACTCATAGATTCAGAGAACAGACTGACAGCTGTCAGAGGGGAATAGAGTTTGGGAGGCTGGGTGGAAAAGGTGAAGAGATTAAGCCAAGAAAGTAAAAACAAACAAACTCATAGACACAGACAACAGTGTGGTGATTGCCAGAAGGAAAGCAGGATAGGGGAGGCAGAAGAGGGTAAAGAGGGCTAAATGGTGATAGAAAGAGACTTGACTTGGGTGGTGAACACACAATACAATATACAGGTGATGTATTACAGAATCGTACACCTGAAGCCTATGTAATTTTATTAACCAATGTCACCCCAATAAATTTAATAAATATAAAAAACAAGAAAAATAATAACAAATAAAAGGTAAGTTAAATCCTAAGTTATTTACCAAATTTAGATTAGTAATGTGCTTTTTAATTTCATCATATTCAGCAATAAATATAATTTGAGACCAGAAAATCCTTTTGGAGGGAAATAAAAAATAATTTAAAATTGGAAAAACAAAAGAATAAACAAACAAAAAGTTTATATTTAAATGTTCCTCCTGCTGCTGTGTTGTTTCTCTTTTCCTTTGAATTACTTTTATCTCTTTTGTTTATCTGTTTCTCTTAGAGATTTAGCATATGGACTGGTGAATCTCAGCATATGATGACTAGACCTGGCCCTAAGGATTGTGTTGGGGGGACTCCAGACGATAGCAGTTAGTTATTTTCGTTGGGTTTTCTAGAGACCCCCAAACCTGGGTAGAACAATTTCTCTAGGGAAGAATTCTTTAGACTCTTATCTGGGGAGATATAAACCTGGCATTTGACATTCTGAGACCCTTTGTTAAGGAGAGGGCTGCTAGTTTGCCAGTGAGTGGGGGAGTAATTCTCACCACTTTGCAGATTTACAGTTTAATCGCCCTCTCCCTGCGCCCGGCGTTTTCACGATTGGTACCTCCAGACTCGTTACAGGGTGGTAGGAGAGGTAGTTCCCCTGCATTCTTTTGATGAAATGAGGAATCTAGTGATCTACTGCTTTTCATTCATGTAGACTTTTCAACCCATTTCAGCCCTAACCCAGCGCTTCCTGCCTCTAACTCAGCCTTTTGAAGACTGCGCAACGCCAATCAGCTTCCTTCCTGCTGGCTAGTTCCTCTGTTTGCATCTAGTTTTTATCTTTCTCCTCTGTAAAGCTGTTACCTTTCATGCACTGACTTTCCAGCTTTGAGAATTTTGTTGACATCTCTCCCCTGCTACCATCTTACCTCTTTTTCCTTGTGAACTTCTGCCTTTTTTATTTTACAGTTATGTTAGTTTGGGTCCTTTAAAGAGCAGATGTCGGCCCTGGCTGGCGTAGCTCAGTGGATTGAGTGCAGGCTGCGAACCAAAGTATCGCAGGTTCGATTCCCAGTCAGGGCACATGCCTGGGTTGCAGGCCACAGCCCCCAGCAATCGCACATTGATGTTTCTCTCTCTTTCTCCCTCCCTTCCCTCTCTAAAAATAAATAAATAAAATTTAAAAAAAAGTCATGCCATCTCTTTAAAAAAAGAAAAAAAAGAAGCAAATGTCAAGATTAGATTAGATTAGATTAGATTTATATGAGTTATTTGGGGGGGAAAGGGAGAAGTAGAGCCTTCCAACTGCCATGCAGATAGGATGCTTGTGGAAGGAAGGAGGGAAGGAGTTAAAGATTGAGTAGGAAGATCCCAGGATTAACATTGTGGTTCCAAGAAAGATTTGACCAGGCTAGTGAGGAGCATTTTCGCCAATGTCTCCCTTTGGAGGAAGCACGTCTCACAGTGATGGCCTTGCACCATCGAGAACAGCCAGCAGAAAGTGTGCCCTTGGCATGGAGGCAGTGGTGGATCTAGAGGGGCAGCAACTGAGGCCATGGGTGCATTAGCTCCCAAAAACAGGAAATCTGAAGAGCACATTTGTACGAAAGCCGCAGCTGTCATTTTAGAGGGGTTTGAAAAGGGAATGGAGGTAAATGAATATGTTTAATCAAACATGTTTAACAAAGAAATCTAATTTATTCTCCACAGCGATAACGTGTCCTTCATCCCAACCACTACCTTAAAATTGTTCTTGGCCTAGTTTCCAAACGGGTTACTAAACATAACAGTTATATTTTAAAAAATTGTTTATTACTAATGGCTCCATGAAATGCAAAAGGGTGATAAAAGACAAAAGTTGGGGGAATCTTATCCTAAAAAGCTGGAGAAAGAGGCTTGTGAATAGAGAAGAGCGAGAGAAGAAAAAGGAAGGTTAATTTTGGAGAAAGAAAAAAAGATGGGTAAAAGGATCTTCCTGAAGTTGTGCTAGGTGTTATGCAATTATGTCTCTACCTCCCCACAAAATCTTCAATAAAAGTCTACATTATTCGATGATTATATTGGAGTCAACTTTGAGAGCTATTTGGGTTACCCCAGTGCTCTGAAATTAACCTCTAGAGGGTGAAGGGAAAACCATAAAACGTGAAGGGGCCAGTTGTCTCCATTACCCACAAGCCTCTTCAATTCTCAAGTTATTTGCCTTTCCTACAGCCTCCATTTGTTCACCATTCTCTTCTTGAAACAATTTACCCTTGGCTTTCAAGATGCCACAATTGCTGGCTTTCTGTTTACATTTTTTAAGTATTTTAACGTGTGTTATGGGGTTCTCTTCTATTTCCCCATTCTTTAAATAGTGGTGAAACTCTCAGGTTCCTTCCTGCATTCTTTTTAACTCTGTTCTCCCAACTCTGCAATTGCCATCTATAAATTCATGTTGATGACTCTCCAATTTCTTTCAAAGCTCATGCATCCTACATGAGTTCTAGTCACATATCTCACAGCTTACTGAAAAGCTCCATTTGAAAGTCCCACAAGTACTCCAGACTCCAAACAGAATTCATCAGCATCCCATTGTTTCATCCCCCGCAAACGGTTCCTCTTCTTGTGTCCCACACGATAGTGAGTGATATCACCAGGTTACTCAGAGCAGAAATCTTGTTCTTTCCCTTGACTCTTTTTTCTCCTTCCCACCAACCCCAGTCCCATCAATTCTAACTCTTAAGATCTCCTGATTTGATCGTTTTCTTTCCACCTCCATCAACACTACCTTAACCCCCTCCATCATCATTTCCTATTTGGTTTACTCCAACAGCCTTTGAACTGGTTGCTTACTGCCAGTCTTACCCTCATCCCTTCTCCGTACTAAGTCCTCTATGCTACAGCCACACTGTTTTCTATAAAGTACAAATTTGATCATGTCACCCCCTGTTTAAAATGACTTCAGTGACTCTGTCAAGGCCTACAGGATAAATTTCAGACCCCTATAATAAATTACAAGGTCTTTCATAGTCACCTTTCCAGCCTCATATCCTGTCACTCTTACTCATACCCTACATCTGGCTCTACCAAATTCCTTATACTTCTGTAAACTTCCTTGATTCTTTCTTACTTTCCTCCGCATGTACCATTCTTCCCACCACATTGCCCCTATTCTCCTGACTAATCCCAACTCACCCCTCATGAATTAGATTATGTATAATTTTTTTTAGGAAGCCTTTTCTGCGCCCCCAGCATGGAGTTTGGTGCTAGTCCTAGGTCCTCCCCAAACCCCGGTGCTTATCCTTTCTTCTTAGCACTGTCCCATTGCATGCAAACATCTATTTTTTCCTGGGGTAGTTTTAAAACATATGTATGTATTGATATTTATTCAACAAAGAGGTAGATCCTGCTTCCCCTCCCCTTGAACACGAGTGGGCTTTTGTCACTGCCTGGAGGAATGGAATGCACAGAAGTGATGCTGTGTCACCTCTAAAGCAAGGTCAGAAAAAGCCACGCAGTCTTTGCTGGTTTCTCTTGGGTTACTCATTCTTGGAACCCAATCACCAAGAAGCGAAAAAGCAGAAAGACTACACAGACAAACCACATTTAGGTGCTGTGGCCATGGCCCCAGCAAAGATGTCAGCCTACAGCCAGCATCAACCTCCAGACAGGTTACCGAGCAAGCTGTCAGGTGATTCCAGCCCCCAACCTTTGAACTTGTCCACAAGATGTGGAACAGAGATGAGCTGGTGCTCCAAACCCTGCCAAAATTAGAGATTTATGAGCACAATACATTATTGGTTTTTATTTTCAACATTAAATTCGGGTGGCTTTTTAGGCAGCAATACATACTGGGAACACTTGTCCATTCTCCCAGTAAATGTTTGAAGATGAGCACATAGGCTGGTTAACTAATAGGTCTGCAGAACCTGGCCTAGCATAGGTGCACTATATGTACTGAATCTAGATTGAAGAATAAAATATGCTTATTCCAGTTTTTGAAAAGTGAGTTCTGAAGAATGAGCTTCACTGAAAAGATAGAGGCCATCTTTGGGATTTGAGACTTGTTTTGAGGAGAACAGGTACTACAGACATAAGTCCCATAGCTAAAAAGTGGACTTCTGCTGCGTGCACTACTTCAGTCCGTGGGAAAAGAAACCATGTGCGTGCCCATTTCTACACTTGACTACAGGTTCATCTCAGTGTGCTTAGCTGTAGAACTCAGTTGTCCAGAATGAGGAAAATTACATCCCCCTATAAAGTCATGATCTCAGAATGTACGAATATGGTCTGAGGAATAACACATAAAATACTCCATCTACTTTAGTTAAAGGGGAAACCTTTAAAAGACTGTATAAAATTTAAGGGTTATGAATTACTAATCAAAAGCATGATCTTTAACCACTTCCCTAGTTTTTTAGGGTCTTTCTTTTGCTTTCTTGGGATAACTTAGAGCTTATTGCCTGTCAGCACCCTTCCAAGAACAGCACCCCTCCCCCCTTTTGGTCTATACATAGCATCTCGGCTTTCATCTTTAACAAAAGGCTCTTTCCATGACCATGTCAGTGGTTATTTGTGTGAGAATGCATGGTGTATGTGTGTAGCTTTACCACCTAACACTTTTGGTAGAGGTTGTAAAAGGAGCCTCTCCATGCACTATCGTGTCACACTGTCTTTATTTCACAGCCAAGAGGCACCTTATCTGAGGAGAGGACAACGTCCGGCTTTCAATCTGGCTAAACCCAGGCCAGACAGTCATGGATCGATTGGTTACTGAGCGCCTCTGGGATGTCTGAATGCTTCCCTCCCACACTCAGAAATGGCTACAGGAATCCTAAAGACTTCAGATTTGCCTGAAAGTCTGACCAGAGAGAATAACGACTGTTGCTAATTGAAATTCACGAGGGTAGCTGTTCAGTGAGTCAGTGCATCACAGGAAAGGAAATTGGTTACATATCCCTCCTCTGAGACATATCTTTGGCAGGATTCTATTATTATTTATGACTTAGATTCCAGGATTCACGAAGAAGGGACAAGAGACTGGGTTTTCACAGATGGAAGAAACGAGACTGCTTCAGAACCAAATGTTCAGCTCTTCTCTGACACCAATCAATATGTAATTTAATTGCTATAATTTCTGCTAATGCAGTGCTATATTTATATATAGGGTGAACAAGAATTAAAAAAGGTTTTAGAATTTTATTTTGCCTTTCATAATCAGTCAGAAGATCTGTTCTGGGTCCAATTAATGCATTATTTTAATTCCTTCTTCAGATGTTCAGCAAAAATTTGGAATGCCCATATGTGCTACGCCTTGTCATTCATTTGAGAAACAAAATTAAGTAAGGCCACATTCTTGCCCTCAGGGAGTTTGAAGTCTTATGAAAAAAAATCTAAACTTCCAAAAGAAAGTCTTAGGGTGGTTTAGAAGCACATGGAACCTTTGCTTATGTGGCATTTCAACAAATCACTAAATGAGTAGATTTCATAGTCTTTATGAGCACACTTTAGGTATACAACAAAAGCATTTCTTTGCTTACATCAAGCACTTCACAATACCTTTTGGAGACTTTTTTTATCCTCCTCTGTGGGCTGGGGTTGTGGCTCAGCACTTAGGAGTAGCAGAACCTTTTCTTCCCGGTAGTGCATATACAGATCATGAACAAATAGAACGGAAGTGGGACTGCTCTGGTAGACGTGTGAGTCGGGAAGGACCCTGAACATCTTTTGATTTCACCTTCTCTTGCACACACAGCAACCTTTCTGAAAGCTTTGAACAAGCCCTAGGATTCCACAAGGCACAGTTAGAAAACCATGAGCTGAGCAGACGCACAGAATTCCCTCCAGCTCTGAAAGTCTGTGAAGAGGACGCTTAGTCACTTCACTGGTCGCTGAGTGACTCTGCACTGCGAGTGAATCTAGACTCCTGGCTTTACTGCTGGGGCTCTCAGCGGGCCGCTGCGCAAGCCCGGGGCCCACTTCCCCGCTGTAGACTGTGAGCTCATTTTGTGTAGCATCTGGGTTTATTCATCCTTGCTCTCCAATTCCTACCATGAGGCCTGGGACTGGGTAAGTGACAAGAATAAACACGGGATGATGAAATATGTGTCTGAGGAAAAACAGGATTCTCCTGGGGGAAGCCACTGTGGGAGAAGGAGGAGCAGGAGTGTACACTGTTATGGTCTCAATGTACGTGTACCCCTCAAGTTCTTATGTTGGAATTCTAACACCCCCATGTCAAGGTGTTAGGAGGTGGGGCCTTTGAAAGGTGATTAGATCATGAGGGCAGAGCTCTCATGAATGGGATCAGTGCCCTTATTAAAGAGACCCCAGACAGTTTTCTCACCCTCTTTCTGCCATGTGAGGATGCAACAAAAAGCTGGTTCTGCAGCGTGAAAGGGGGTTCTCACCAGAACCACGCTGGCACCTTGATTATATATAAACTCCTAGCCTGCAAAACTGGGAGAAATGCATTTCTGCTGTTTTCAAGCCACCTGTTCTGTGGTAGTCTGTTCTAGCAGCACAGTCTCACTAAAACACACATTCTGATCATCTCCTAGCTACATACCTATCTGGACACACAACACACACATACATGTGTGCACACGCATGCAAGTACACACGCACACAACTCTCACCCTTACTCAGGCAAAAGAGTAACAGCTGTAGAATGCAGTTAACTCTTTCTCTACTCTAAATAACTGTGTTCCAGGGCTCCTTCCTACACATCTACTTATTATAAACCTCTTCGAAGCTGACCTGTTCTTATTCCATCCTCTCTACTTCCAGCCCCGTCTCCTTCTCTCCTAGGCTCAAAGCAGACATGCAGTACATGCTGATGCTTTCCCCCATTCTTCCCGTCATGGGATCTTCACACCCTCACCAGCCATGTCAGGTCCTCTGGATCTGCTCTAGTTTGTTAATGTTTTTCTTAAAATTAAATGTGTAGTTCTAGAAACAGTACTACTATGGGTATAAACCTAGAAAGTATAATGGGATGGGCATTTCCATATGATATGGATACTATTCTTCTATCATTCAGCAGCCATTTTTGACAGTTGACTCACATTACATTTATATTTGAGTAAAATAGCCATGCCTTCTTATCATGAACCAACAAGAAGTCAACTCTCCCCCATCCTCAACTTGTGTATTTTTTAAGACACAGGCTTAGGACTTTATATTTGTCTTCATTAAAAGTCATTTATTGCCCTGCCCAGTGTGGCTCAGTTGGTTGGGCATCATCCCACACAGTGAAAGTTCACCGGTATGATTCCCGGTCAGGGCACGTGCCTGGGTGGCTGGTTCAGCCCCCGGTCAGGGCGCAGATAGAAGGCAATCAATAGATATTTCTCTCTCAAATGGGTGTTTCTCACCTTCTCTTTCTCCCTCCCTCCCTCTCTCTCTAAAAATAAAATAAAATAAGTTTTGAAAAAATCATTTATTAATTTGGTATGTTATTTCAGTTTACCATTTTTCTGCTTCTTAAAAAAACCTTGATTTTGATATTCTTTGTCTTCAGTATCTTTCAAAATGTCATGTAAAAGCATATACAAATTTCACTCAAGTTATTGACAAAGCTGGAGAACAATTAAGAGTCCAACATGCCTGTATATGTCTCCCTCAAGGTTGCCCTTGGCCCATTAGCTACTTGTTTACCTTGCAACGTATTTACCACATTCAGGTGAGTTTCCTCCATCTTGCCCTCAAGGAAACACTTTAATCTCATTGAAATTGAGATACACTGATTTTAAGGAATTGCTCTTTTCTGTCGGCATCAACGCGACCACCAGCGAGGACAAGGTGAGTTTGGCATGGCTTGCTGTCAGTAAACTCACGCCGTTTCCTTTGCTGTGTGCTTACAAACCATCTGTTCCGCCACCTGATGCCAGCGATGGTACATCAAACCCACCAGTCCAATGAATAGAAGTTAGATAAACTGCGTGCAGGACTGCTTTTATTTTGTTTTTATTAATTAGCCATAACAGATTTGGGTAAGACTTTCTACACAATATATTCACAAACAAAAACATATATTGATGCCTCACCAAGGCCCTGACTTTATCAGAACTTGAAAGTTGAGAAAAATGGGTATCATATGCCTGCGCTGTCCCACAGGTCACCATGCCACTATCTTCATTATTGTGTTTCTCTAGTGTTTTCTTCAGCACCCTTCACTGCTCCTTTGTCCATGACTGGTGATGAGCATGAAGGCAGCTCCCACACCAGCAGGCCCACACAGCGGTTTGACACAAATGGCCAAGCACTTGGTAGGGGACCCAGGTGACATACTAGAAAGAAAAAAACTGCACTATGATGGTGGCAGCCAAGCAGCAACTGCCCCGTCCAGTATGGGTGTACACTGAACCCCACCTGTGAAGATGGAGAAGGCAGGACGCAGCCTGCATCCTCCCCCATCCTTACCACCAACAGGTAACTTGTCGATCCCACACTTCGCAGAATGGAACAGAACAAGCCCACATTCCCAAGTCCACTTTTTATAAACCTATAATAGCCAAAGAAAATGCAAGGAAAAATCCAGCTCTTGTGCTATTTGTTTTTATATTTCAGGTTCTGGATTGGGAAGAGCAGGAGCAGAAAGGGTGATGAGGAGGGTAAGGAAACCTACTCATGCTGTACCTACAGCTGGTCTGGTGGACGCGGGGAGTTCGTGCGAGCATCCACCCAAACCCACGAGCACTGGTTTTCCTTTGCATGCCTTGTGATTTTGTGCTGCAGGAACTTTATATTCCTATGTGTAGGAAGATGACCTTTGTAAATGAGAGCCCTGAGAGTCTTTCCAACTTTTATGTGCCAAGCTGTGCTTCCCACACCGTTCTTGTCTGCTCTCTTGCAGGAAAATCCTAACTGAACTTCATGGAATGAGTTCTCTGCAATTCAGACTTCATTTATAAATTTTTTAGAAAAAAACACAACACTGCCTCTCTCTCAGACAGAATATCACAAAGCAAGCCTCCTCTGTACAGCTGAACTCACTAGCATCACCACACAGGAAACAATTGCAAAGCTACCCCCAACCACGTTCTTAAGCAATCGAGGGTGATGACCAAAAGAAAGAGAAACAAAAGTTACTTCAATCAAGAAAAATATTTTGAGAAGCATTAGGAAGATGTGAATTATCTGGCTCAGTAAATTTTTCTTAGCTAGAATATCAGGAAATTAGCTCTATTTTTTTTGTTTGTTTCTTACTGTATTATTCCATTTGCATGTCATTCTGGAAAAGACAAGACTAAAGGGACAGTGACTAGGTCACTGGTTTTCAGGGATTCAAAGTGGGAGGAAGGATTGACTACAAAAGGGCATGTAGAGTACTTTGGGGGTGATAGAACTATTATTCTGTGTCTTAATTTTGGCTACAGTTGCATGACTCTGTGGTTTTAAAAACCCATAGAGCACTACAAAGAGTACATTTTGCCTCATATAAAAACAAATGAATGTAAATTCTTAGGTTGTCCTGAGATGTCGCAGGAAGGCCACTGGACTGGGATTCAGGTGACGTGCGTTGTTCTTCAGCTAACTCCATCCCCCCCCACCCCAGCACTATAGACAAAAGTTATTTTTGCTTTTGTTCTTATCACCAGCAATCTTTCTGAAATGATTCTAGGAGTCCGCCAGCCCTGCATGAAGAGCAGAGCAGACCCAGTCTTTCCCTCCGGCACAGCCTCAGCCAGGTCACAGTTTGGTAAGAAAACGGAACAGTGGCGCCCAGAGCTTCTGCGGCGCTGCAGCGGGGTGGGCTGGAGTTCAAGCACAGATGAAGACCAGACACTGATCTCACACTGCTGTTCAGGGTGAGCATTACAGAAAAACGAAGAATTCAGAAACGAACCATGAGCTCAAAAACAGCTGCAAAAACAGAACTAAAAGTTGAAAGACCTTGGAACACAATTCCAGCAACATCAAACCAAGGAATATGGACTTGCGGGTTGCTCATACATTCCAGGACCTTCTTCACTTCACCCACAGGCAGGTGGAGGGCCATCTCCACCACCAGCAGCTCTACCAGCACCGTCTCTACCTGCAGGAATTGCTCCTCTTCCCCCAACTGCCTTCCCCCAAGTAAATGGCAGAGCAATCCACCACTGTCGCCTTTGTTCAGGGATCTCCGGCTCCAGGATCACCACCTGCCCTAACTCAGGAAATGAAGCAGTAGCAAATGTATAAACCTGAAGAAAACTAAATAAACAAAATGATTCTGAAGATGTGCCTGCCTTGCAAAGTAGAGCACACCCGGAGAAGATGTCAACCGTGTCACGTTGCGACGTCTTTGGGATCTATGCATCCCGGCACACAGGAGGGAGCGAGCAGCATAGCACCACAGCTCTTCCCAGCTGAATACTCTCCCTTCCTGGGCTTCCTCTTGTGCTTTACATCTCCACGAGCCACCATATTCTAATACATTTTACTAAAGTATTAATGTATTTATTTATTCATACATTTCATTGTAAACACAATTAACAATTAGGTTCTGAGATGCGTTAACGAGTTCAGTCAGCAGGCTCTTGAGGGAGCAACATATGGCTGTTTGTAACAAGATTTAGTGACCCAGAGAGGTTCATACTAGTCGTCCTCATACGTGTTCTCTGCAGCTTTGGGCTCTGCTTGTGTCCCCTGGACAAGCGCTGGTCGGGTCTCAGGCAGAGAGGCTCCAGAGAAATCCTCCTGTCATAACAGTCTTAAGTGTCTATTTTTAGCTACTGCATTAAAGTGCTCTTTGTAATGACAAATATTTGTTTTTATGCTTTTCCAGATGTGTTCATGATTTGCCCTCAGGATTTCTGTGTGATTCGTCCTGGGGCATTTTCATGAGTCTCGGGTCCAATGCTTTCTCTCTTTCATCAGTGGTCTCTGTCTTTAGAGTTGGTTTCCTGGACTATCTGATTGTTCTGTATTTTATTAGTTTTTCTTATGTGATTTTTGGGGGTTCAAAATTTTATTTAAAAGTATACAGTTTAGCCACTTAAGCTTCTTATAGCTTTTTAATATGTAAACTGCTATATAACCACTGCACAGTAGCATAGTGGTTGACTGTACTTACTAAGTGAAAACTTGCCAGGTAGAGCTGAGTGGGCCACATGTCTAAGCCTTAGAAGTACACGGTCTGGCTGAAGTGACACCTGCCAGAGAGTGTGGTTGGTAGGGTAATAATATGAGTGTAATAGTTTATAGTTTTAATTTGAACATTTCACCTAAAATGCCACATGGTGTGCTTGAGTGTGATATTGTTATGTTACAGAATTACATGCTTATGATTTTGTAACAGAAAGGGGGGTGTTATTTGTGCTGGACCCTGCTATACATGCATGAAGATTGCTGTACTTTTCACATTTTGTTTGTTTCAGGTGGCACCCAAATTCCAGAGTGTCTGGCAGGGACTGTAGACCTCTGCAAAATTTGGCAGGGGTGGTGGCAGGGCAGGGGAGGGGGGCTTCCAGTCAGGATTTACCCTTGGGTCTCTCTTTATCATCCTTCACCTCCTACTGGTCGTCAGCTCCCTCGTCTCTCTGCCCTACTCTTGACCTCCACAGCCCTGGCCTTAAATAAGTCTCCACCCTTTCAACTCCTGGACCACAGCCATGGTCTAAAGGGCTTGATGCCTACAGAGTACTCAGTAAATATTGGATGGATGGATGCATGGATGGATGGATGATGCATGGATGGATGGATGGATGGATGGATGATGGATGAATGAGTGGGAAGGAAGAGGGAGAAGGAGAGAGAGAAATGGAAAGAAAATAGTTCTTTTTGATATCATGTGGATGGAGTACTTGAAAATTAGAAATGAGTATATGGTGACACACTTCTAATTTCCCAGTTAAGTGGGAGAATGAATCCAGACATCCATTCTCCCCTCCCACATTGACAAAGGGTTCCACTATTATGTGGATAGCATTCATGTGATGATTAATAATACATTACATTGTTCCACCAACAAAAGGTAGAGAAACAAAGAGTATTTGTTTCCTCCTGGAAAGGTGATGAAGCATCCAATGCCTTTTGCTGACAGCCCCTCTCCACCCCCACCCCCAACCCCCGTACACTTGGCTCCACAAGTCACCACCACCCGCAGTAACAGTTGCCTGGCTCCCTGTTCTACACTGGAAAGCCTCACCACACACTTCTCCAAGAGAGTTAAGTCGTTCTCCTCACTTCCCTGGGAGTCGGCAACCCCTGCCTTGGAGAGCCGTGCTGTCCAAGAGAGGGGCAGCCTGGGCCCTAAACCGATAAACTAACTGAAGAACAAGCTGGAAGACAGAAACCACTCTTAAAACCATCACTGTTTTTTGATGGAAATTGACTCTTCACGTTGAACTGTGTTGATCATATCTCTGTTGACCAAGAAAATGTTTGTTTGTTTTTTTCTAAACTGCTGCATTTATTTCAGTGGTATTATACTAGAACTTTATGATGTTTATGCAGGTGAATGCTTTTTGACTTTACCACGTATGGGAAAAAGTGCAATAAAATGAATTCAGGTGTGTACGTGGGTGGATGTTATGAGCTTTGGGTATTGCCTTGGTGACTTTAGCTTGGTGAGGCTTGATACTGCAGTCTAAATGTGGACTACTTTCTCTTCCCCGGTGCAACTCTAGGGGAACAAATTTAGGTCTGGTTTTTGCCCATAGAAAATCAAGTGTTTAAAACAAACTGAGACGGTAAAAGCCAATTGCCTGAGGCAGAAATTTAGAAGACTTTCCCTAAAGACAGAGAAACACTTCACCCAAAGTGCTTCGACCATTCACTACCACCTTTAGCCAAAGTGAGTGGCGAATGCTGGCTGCATGGCTGGGCGCTGGGAGTGGAGGGTGGATACCCTACTGTCATGGGCTCGAATGATTCCAGCAATCTGAAGGTTACAAAGGGCTGAGCAGTGACCCAGTAGCCAAAGAAGACTGAACAGCCCTGAACAACTGGGAGGACTTCAGTTTATAAATTGTACGGGGCTGAGACAGTGTCTCTTTAAAACTTATTTATTAGGTGCTGTATAGAGTACTGTGCCTAATGAATAAACCTTGTTTGCTGATAAGTGGGAAAACATTCCAAGGCTATACACATCACTTGAGAATCCAGAAGGACCTGTGTTTCAAGGTATAAAGGTGAAGATGGTAAAGAGCCAATAAGCCCTCTGAAGTGTTCATTCCAAGTGCTCTTGTTTTTTTCTGGGTGGGGGGAGAGTGGGAATTGGATACTTTTTTTTTAATAGCCAATTATGGTAGTGACTCTGTACTATCAAAATATTAAGAAAACAAGGATTAAAACTTGAACACCAAACTAAATTTTCACAATTTAGTATCTTTAGTAAAGCAAGATATAATATGTTCTCTGCAGGTGATGTCTTGCCATTTCAATCTTTTAAAATGACATAAAAATTACCTTTGTTAAAACGTTGAGATATAATTGACATAAACATTATATTAGTTCAGGTGTATAACGTAATTGTTGTTGGTAGAAATGGAATCCTTTCATGGAGTCCCGAAAAAAGCATTTCCAGGACCCATGCACTGGAGGACACAGCGCAGTGGTAAGACATACCGCGGTTGAAGTAAAAGACAGCCCCCAGGATCCTGCTATCTCACCTCTGTCTGTCCCACTGCGGAAACGTCCAGCCTTGTCTTCATCAGGCCCAGACATATGGTCAGTATCCCGAAATACTGTGCCATGCCAAGCTAAGCTCAGTTCAACCTCCGTCCCTGAGTAGCCAGCGCAGTCTCTGTTCCCGGCTGCACTCCAGCTGGGGCAGTAGCGCTGTACTCAGGCTCACACTTGGAGCCTGCGCTTGAAGCCCGTGCATCTGCCGGGTCCCAGGCGGCTGTTAGGCCTGCGTTGCTGCTAAGGAGAGAGAACACATGAGACACGTGAGTGAGCGTGGCCAACTTGTGTTATCGGGAGAGAGAGACAGAGAGAGGGGGGGAGGGGGAGGGGGGAGG
>PVIA01006630.1:0-94786 GCA_004024845.1 Tonatia bakeri | reverse complement strand
CGTGAAGTATCGAATTTTTCCACCGAAGTTACTCTGCAGAAAACAAGTGCAAACAAGGGAATGAGGAGAAAAGGGACCTTGGTCTGGAGCAGAGGAGAAAAGCAGCCTGGATACCGGTCCTGGAATTGCAACTATGCCTGGAGCCACAGTGGGCCATGGGTGGGGCCAGAGGGCAGAGGGCAGAGGGTCGGGGCTGCAGATTCCTAGGCACAAAGCAGAAGGCAGCTTCTTGACCCTCTCCAGGATAGGAGAAGGTGGCGCTGGGGCAGGGAGGGTAGCGATGCGAGTCTGACGCTGGTGAAAAAAGACCCGTGTCCTCAGATGGCAGAACATCCACCACGGCAATCCCCAGGTGGCCTAGAGCTGTCAGTCAAACATTCATTTGGTGATGCTCAGCTCGCTTGCCGCCTGCAGGCCCTGCACCAGCTCTGCGCCACAGGTCCCCCAGAAGAACCCAGGCGTGGAGGGGCTCCAGCCCGCTGAGGGGGGTGTGGTGTGGAGCAGGGTAAGGAATGAGGATGGTGAGGGGCTTAGCGGTCTGCTTTACCTGCGTCACCCTCTCCCCCCCACAGTCCCCAGGACCTTCGGCTCCATCCTCCTTTCTACGGGTAAGAACAGGCTTTGGACTCATCAGAACCGGCTTGGAGGGCTGCCTTTGTCACTGTGTAGTGATCGGGGCTCCAGAAGCTCCCCTCAGACTGGCCGTAGTGCCACCTTCCCAAAAGGATGTATTGACTCCCACAGCCAAAACACCCGAGGAAGATGGAGTTCAGGTGTGGCTGAGCCAGGCTGCTTCAACAAGGGCACTGGGCTGCTGCTGTCCATGTCTGGATTCACTTCCTGGCCTCCCAGTGGCGGCACTGGACTCCAGCAGACCTACATTTTGCCTCTCTAGCTTCTCACCACAGCTCCAGGACACAAACAAACAAACAAAGCTGCCAGAGCTGATGCAGGCTGGACAGACTCGAGTCAGGTGTGCTCCCAGAGGCAGGCTTTTCGATCAGAGAAATAAGCTGAGCTGACGGACCAGGCACGGAGCCGGGTCGACGGTGGGGACAGGGAGAGGCAGCCCTCCCTGGGGCGGCTGGTGCCAGAGAAGGGGGATTGCCAGTGAGCTAAACAAAAGCAACAGATGTCCCTCCAGCACAGCCCCTTCCTGGCTGTGTGACTTGAAGGGAGGGGCGTCCTATCTCCAAGCTGTGGTTTTCTCATCGGTCACAGCATGATGAGCAGTACCATCCACTCCTGTTAGGACTAATGGGGGAATGCCCACGAGGGTGTCAGTGTGAAGGGCATGGCTAAGTGCACAGTAAATAGTAGTTATCATTATTGCTCCCAGAACAGTTTTTGCCAATGCCCATGTGCCCCGGTGTTGTTATTAAATTACATCACAAAGATACCTTTTCCATCCAAGAGCACAAACTCCTCATGGCCTAACAACGTTTACAATTCTAATAGTCTTTACTATTAGAATTACTAAATTTCACATGCTGAGTTCACAGACCACACTTGAGTAGCAATGACATAGGGCCATGTATATACCACACTTATTCCCCCAAACCAGTGCATAAGTGTGTTGTATTGCCTTGGAATTTTTTTTTTGGGGGGGGGCAGGGCGTGGGAGAGAATTTTTTGGTGGCTTGAATAATACAAAGGTAAGTATGAGCGAGATTGCTTCAGGCATAATTTGATCACAAGTACATAGTCCCTGTTTCTCTTTCTTCATTTAGATTTTTTTCTTTCCTTACAGTCACAATGTAGCTGCAGAAGCTCCAGCCCTTTCATTGTCTCCACTTGAGATCCTCTATCCCAAAAGTCTTTGCAAAATTCTCATGGTATCTCATTGGCTCTGAAGAGATTCCTTGCCAATCTCTCAATGAGTGTTTATGAAAAGGCAATGCAAGCTCTGGTTACTGAGACCTGAATCTCATCCCCTTTGTGAAGTCAGGGAGAAGTCCCCTCCATTAAAACACCCAGGATTGAGAACGTGTGTTTGTTATTTCTCTGGAGGAGATAACGAACCTATCAAAAGGAAAGATGCTTCAGGCACTTCCTGGCTCACACGTCCCATGACCTCAGAAAGACAGGTCAGGACAAAGTAGCAATCAAAGGCACAGCCATTTGGGGCAACTTGACCATGTTCAAGCTCCGGCTCTAACAGTCATGGGACCTGGGTAAGTGGAAAGTGTCTCTGAGCTCTGAGCTGCATAGAAAAGGGATAATAGAAATCTGCTTCTTTGCGAGGATCCATTCATTCATGAGAAACAACTATGAAGCCTCTAGCAGGAGCCAGACCCGGCTCTAGGTGCTGGAGCTACAGCGTGAACTGAATAGGCCTGCACTATTCCCCAGGGAGTAGGCACGCCTTTGTCCAATCACAGCAATGAGGACTGCAGAGCAACTGTCTGCAGAGAGAACTGCAGAGTGAAGAGCATTCCAGGCAGAAGGAACAGCATGTGCAAAGCATAGATCTGTGTGAACACTGGGGGCTGGGGAGGAAAGGGGGTCAGGATGGTTGCTGGAAGGAGAAGAGCCTGGAAGGGGATGGGACCTGGAGCAGGTTGTCCAGTGATAAGGCTGTGGCAGCCATCAGCTTAGGGACAGAGGCAGCTAGGGCAGTGGCAGGAACAGGGAGGCTGGAGAACTGTTAGAACCTTAGCATTAGTAGTTGACCAGGATGCAGAGGTGAGGGGAAGAGGGTGGCAGGGTGGGCTCTTCAGTGCCTCCTAGATTTCTGGTTATGCTGCAGATGGCTACTCTGGCTGCCCCCAGAGAGGAGAGCTGGGTCTGGGGCAGTGGGGAGAGTCATGAGGTCAGTTTGGGACATGTTGCATTTGAGGTTCCTTGGAGACCTCACATGTCCGTGTCAAATAGATGGCGAGCTAGCAAGTCTGGAGGCCAGGGACCAGGGCTGAGCCTCACAGGCAGGAAGATAGGTCAGGAACACTGAGCAGAGATGAAGTGGCAGAGGGGGAAAGCTCCTAGGAAGAGCTGCCGTGTTACAACCACTTAATGGTTGTTTTTGCAGTTGTGTGTGCATGTGTGTGCGTGTGTGTCTTGTAGCCAAATCTCCCGTCCTGCGGCTGCCGCTGTGGTTGGCTTCTGGTAGGGTGGACTTCACCTCACATCAGCTCCTGCTGTCTCTGAATCAAGGCTACGATCCAGGAGAGCTGCGGTGGGCTGGGGGTGGGGTGGGTGGGGGAGACAATAGGAAGACCACTGAGGTGCAGAAGGCAGTTCCATTAGCTCCTCTCACCTTCGCCCCGACACGCACACAAGCCAGGCCTGACACTTTGATTGAATTGAATTTCCTTCTTCCTAAAGGCTTCCCTGGAAGAATTACGAGCCTGGCTCCCCCCACAGAGACAGTGGGAGGATGGTATTGGCGATGGCATAAAAGCAGAGGAGAGAGGGAAAAGACAGTATTTATCCTCAGCAGGGTCCTGGAGCACCAGTCACCGTCTGAGCAAGACAGACAGCCACCAAGGGCTTTAAAAATAGAGCCACTTCACCACTTCAGGCAGGGAAAACAGCCGGGGCTAAAGCCGACCTTCCTGATTCTAAGCAACGGATGCCCACGGAGGCCAAGGAGGCTCCTGAGCCCTGGGGAGGAGACAGGGCACCTGGGGATGAGGGGAGGGGCCCCAGTAGGCCTCTGGGCCCCCAGCTGTGTCCTGGTGTGACCAGTGTGTACCGTGCAGCTGAAGAGGAGCAGGTCCACAGGCCACTGGGGCAATCAAGGCCAACAGCAGTGTCTCTGGAGACAGTGAGAGGAGATGAGACAGGCTGCTTCTGGAACGGACCGGAACATCTGCACGCGGGCACAGGCTGCTGCCTCCACAACAGTTCACAGAAGATGCGGTTCTCCTTCTTCAGATGATGACAAGGTTATAAAGACAAGAATGACAGGGTTGTCATCCACGCCTCTGGGGAGGCTGAAGAGACTGGGAAGGGCACCAGACATGGGGAAATGTCACGCCAAGGGGCGGGGAGGTGCCAGTCCCATGGGATCTTGGAGGAAGCAGAGGGCTTCAGGGAGGAGGTGACTTTGTTTTGCTTTTCATAGACTTTGCTTTTCAGAACAGTTTTACGTTTATAGGGAAATGGAGAAGATTGCACAGAGAATTCCCCTGTAGCTCCTCACTCAGTGTCCTATGATTTACACCCTTCACCAGTAGAGCACCATTCACGAACTGACATTAAAGCGCTGTTATTAACTAACGTCCATATTTCATTCAGATTTCCTTAGCCCGATGCTGTTTGGGTTCCAGGACCCCATCTGGAACGCCGCATCACACAATCGCTGTCTGTCTCCTTAGAGTCCTCTGGGCTGAGCCGGGTTCTCAGGGCATCTCTGGGTTTTCATTATTTTTACAGTTTTGAGGGATCTGGGTCCAAAGTTCTGTGGAATGTCCTTTGATTGGAATGTGCCTGATGTTTTTCTCATAATTAGAGAAGAGTGATTGGTTTGGGGAAGGAAGACCCCAGAAATAAAGTGCCTTTTCAGGGTATTATATCAAGGGTACATGCACCCACATGAGTTACCACTGTGGACATAGTCACCTGGCAGGGGTGCCAAGACCAAGTCATAGTTACCTTTGTCACCTGGCAGGGGTGCCAAGGTCAAGTTTGCCTCCTCCTTCCCCTTTCCACACTGTATTCTCTGGAGGTTAGTGTGTGCTGTTCATGTTTAAGGAATGGGGAGTTCTTCCTGAGAGCTGAGTACGTGTCAACACGAATTATTTGGAATTTCTGTGCGAGGAAAAGTTGTCTCTTCTCCCACATGTACTTATTTACTCAATCATTTATACCCAACTCATGGCTGTAATTTGGATATATCTGACTTACGTATTTTTTCTTTTTGCTCAAGTCATTCCAAATTTGGCCATTGGAAGCTCTTTCAGTTGGCTCCTGTCTCTTTGACATGCGCCCTTCAATATAAGTTGTTTTTTTTTTTTAACTTCCTCCCTTCTTTTGACACTACGAGATGCTTGAGGTTCATCTTGGATGTTTCCTGACCTGGTTCTAGAATCCACCGTTTCAAGAATGGTGTTAGAAACCGAGATCTGGGGACTAAGGGTGCTCATGGCTGCCGGGATGTCATTGCTTTGGGAGCCTCTCGGGTGGCAGAACAGGGGAACATGTGCAGGTGCGCCAACCACACCTGTAGGGATTTCCAGATGCAAGCGTCCGTGTCTACTGTAAACTACATGCAGGTTCGTACCAACGTCCCCACCTGGAGTCTGTCATGCATGATCATCCTGCCCTCTTCCCCCTGCTCATCTGTGGGTTTCCACTTGGACAGTGAGAAATCATCCAATATCCACATACCTAACTATTCATTTCCAGGGCACAGGCACAATGGTTCTGGAATTATTAACCTATAGTACCCGTGTCGGGAATAACTTTATTGTGTAGAGAGCAAGGATTATGTGAAATTCGTTTTGCCTTTGGTTTTACAGTTTGTAACTGTTTTCTGTTCTTTACACCTATTATTTTTTTATCCCTTCTGTTTTCTGGTTTCATTTGAGCATTTTATATGATTTTATTTTCTCACCTCCCTTTGCACATTGACTCCCTATACTCCTTTTTAAAAAAATAGTGGCTTCCTTAGAGTTTGGAACATACATTTACAATGGTCTAAGTCTACTTTCAAACAGCACTGTGCCATCTCACAGGCGGTGCAGTCACCTTATAGCAGAAGATTCCCAATTCCGCCCACTCGTTGCTTCCAAATTGTTGTCACTGATTTCATTTATCCATATGCTCTACCCATATTGAACATTTATTAGATTGCTCCGGCCTGCGGAGCAGTCAACGAGGGTCCCGAGTCTACCTGCAACGGATGAATAGGGGTGGGAACAAGAGGCGCGAAGAACGGCAGCAAGACAAAAGATTCTGATCAAGCTGCAAACTTTTATTTAAACGGCGGGGGTTATATAGGGACGGGAAAAGGGAAGCTGCTCTGATAGGCTGCCCCGCGTGTTCACCTCGTGCCCTTGTTAGTGATTGGTCAGTCAGGTGCGTGATCAGTACCTTGATTGGTCAGTCAGGTGTGTGATCAGTACCTTGATTGGTCGCTGGTTCGAGTGCTCTGCGGATGCCCCCAGGGGGCAATGCTGGCGGCTCAGACCGCTATGCTGTCTTGCTGACGGCATCATCGAGCTAAGGCCCCAACATTAGATTAAGAATATGAACAATAAAAGAGTTTATTTTACCTTTATTTATTGCTTTTCTGATGCTTTTCATTTTTCATCATGTACCTCTGAGTTTATAACCCATATACTTTTCCTGCTTCCTGAAGAATTTCTTTTAGCATTTCTTACAGAGCAGGTCTGCTGGCAACGACTTCTCCCATTTCTGCTCTTCTGAGAAAGCATTTATGTCCCCTTCACTTTTGGAGGATGCTTTTACTGGATGTAGAATTCTAGGTTGGTGAGATTTTTCTTTCAACACTAAATATTTCACTTCACTCTCTTGTTGCTTGTCGAGTTTCTGGTGAGAAGTCCACTGTAATTCTTACCCTTGCTTCCCTGTATTTAAGATGTTTGTCTTTGATTTCTTTCAAGGTTTTCTCTACCTATGAGTTCCTGAAGTTTAAATATGATGTTTCCAGGTGCAGAGTTTTTGGCATTTATCCTGCTTGGCGTGCCTCCAAACTTTCCTGGGGTTTGGTGCCTGTCATTCATGTTGGAAATGTTCTCATCCATGCTTTCCTTCAAGTATTATTCTGCTCCATTCACTCTTTATGTGCCTTCTGGTAGTCCAGTTACATGTATGTGAAACTTTCTGAAACTGTTCTTGGATATTCTGCTATTTTTTGGTCCCATTTTTTCCTCTATGTATTTTGGTTTTGAAAATTTCCATCGACATATCTTCAAGCTCACCGGTTCTTTCCTCACCCACATGCAATCTGTTGACGAGTCCATCAAAGCCGTCCTCATTTCTGTTACAATGTTTTATCTCTAGCATCTCCTTGAGACTCTTTCTCAGCGTTTCCATCTTTCTGTTTATATTACCCAGCTGTTCTTGCACCTCGTGCCCTTTTTCCGTTAAAGAACTTTAGATAAAGACTTCTTATCTTTCTTTTCCTCCCCCCTTCCTTAGGTGAGGGAGGCCAGAAGGAGCATAATTGCTTTTCCGCCTCTGTGAGATAAGACAGAGATAATTTGACTCTGGTCAAATTATTTTAACTGGGGAACAGGCCTTTGTTATGGAGAATACACTGGACATATTTCAAAATGTCACTTTTCTCCTCCCTTTGCCAGAAATGTGAGGGATTTGTCCTGGCTTTGTACTGTGGAAATCTGGCAGGGTTCCTGGAGGTAAAACCCAGGGAAGTGTGAGGAACCGGTGAGACTGGGGCCCCCGGATCTTCTCACTATCCAGCTAGTCCTCGCCCTCCCCCAGAGACTGCCTGAGAGCCCCATTCCCACATCCCAGCAGTGTGTGTTCCAGTGGCGTCTGCCCCGAGCACGTAGACCTGGCCCGTGTTTCTCTGCCTTTCCCTCCTCATACTGGGACACCAGTCTGCCCCACAAGCTCAGTTCTCTAACAGGCCCAAGAAGATCCATTGATTTGCTGTCTGCTTCACTTTTTTCTTGGTGTCAGGTGGGAGGACACCTTCTAAGTTCTGGACGTGTTAGCACTGCATCCAGAAGTCCAGGAGGTGAATTTTGAGCTGGGTCCTGGGCATGAGCACGGTTTCTCGGAGAGTCCAGGTGAAGGCAGCTGGGAGCACGCGGGCCCGCCTAGGCCCGCCCCCCAGGGCCTGCTCTCACTCTTGCGGAGTGACCACCGGGAACTTACCCGCAGAAGAAAGTCTTGTCCCAGGGGACACTGGCTGTGTTCTGACCCCCCACCACCCTCTCACTCTGCCTTTTGTAACAGCCCTCCCTTTCCAATCAGACATGCACCCCTCGGCCCCTCCTCCAACACCAGTCCTGTACTTGACATGAATCCATTTTCTCCCGGGACTGACTCCAGCCACGTGACTTTGGCCTGACCAATCAGAGTCTCAAGTTTTCCTGGGCACAGCGATTGGCTGAGAGATGTGCCTGTGATCTCGCAGGAGCCAATGAGACGTGAGAGGACGTAGGTTCTGGGGCTACCAGCAGGCGTTTTGATGACAAGCATACCCACATGGAGGACCACGGGTCTGGGCAGGAGGAAAACCATGTCCTGTTGATGTCCTTTACGCCTCTGCTTCCAGCTGTGCCTGAAAACACTTGGACGCATGAACTTGTCACTTACGGGGTGATGCCCTTTCTGTTTAAGCCACGTGGACTGGGTTTGGGTTTACTTTTGTTGCCCGCCAAAGGCCCGAGTGATACAAAAGTCTGCCCCAGTCCATCACAGGGATGCCAGGGCGCAATGCCACACCTCAGGAGGTGGTGTCTTCATGGAGGGACGTCAGACCTCGGGGGGATACAGTTCAAGTCCTGTCAAGCACATGTCTGGTACTTCGCGGAGCACTCGTTTGCTGAGGGATCGTACTTGGGGGCTCTTTTCACCTCTTTAACGATCTGTTCTTTACCCACATTTTACGGGCTGTTTCCCCAATATCCTATTGACTCAGGCATGGGATTTTGAAATAGCTAAGATATTTGCTCCAAGACGAGTCGGCCTTTCCCTGTCTCTTTTCACCCGTGTTGAAAACGCTGCTCAGCAAACCCAGGCCAAGCATCTTGTCTGTCCCCAGCACTGCGAGGGTGGAGGGGATTCCACCTCATCCCGAGAGGAGGGCGTGGCCTCGGGGGCAAATGAAAGCCGGGCTGAGACCCAGGGTGTCTCCTCCCAGACCTTCCTGGTTTTCTCTGGAGTCCATTCCACTGCTGTTCTTCCCTGATCATCTAATATCCCCACCCAGGCCTCCCGCTCCCAGAAAATGGCCCTGTGCGCTAACTGTGGCACCTACAACTGTCCCCCACCCCCGTCTGCCCCCTGCCAGAACTGGCTGTTCACTATTATCCCTGGGAAAGGTGATAACAGAAACGAGAGGCTTGGGGTGGGTGGCTGCTTAGGGAACTTCCATCGGCAGGGGCAAGGGTGGTGGCCAGGAAGCAGGCAAGGGGCATGGTCCAGTGGTGGAGTTTGAGGCATCAGGGGAGGGGCTGGTTCAAGGCCCCTCTCTCTGCTCCTCAAAGTGTCCTGCTTACGCACAGATGCCAGAAGGGGTAACAACAGGAGAGGTGCAGACCGCTCAGTGGAAACCTGCCACTGACGACCCAGGTTTTAACCCTGACATTGACCCTGATGTGTTATAAGACCTTGCACGAGCTCCTTTACTTTCCCAGGCCTCAGTTTCCCCACCTGCACAGTAGGAAGGACCATTTCACTTTGGCCCAGCTCCCCAGGGACACTGAGGATAAACGCTGTAGCAAACAGAACAGAGTTTGAGATGAAAAGCACCATAAAATAAATTCAAGGTGTTATTATTTTAAGGTGAAAAATCAGAACTTATAAAACTGGGCATAAAACTGTCCTGGTGGATATCTTTTCATTCTGGAGAAAATTAATGGTTACATCTCGGGCTTGAATTTTCCACAGCATCAGTCCCAGAATGTTGGCACCAGAGGCTCCCATAGAGATGTGCAGTCCCACCCCTCTCTGCAGAGAGTATGAGGCCCAGAGAGGGCAGGGACTTGCTCGGGGTCACACAGCAGGTTAGGGGCTCAGTTAGGGTGGGGATCAGGAGTCCTGACACCTTTTTCTACATTTTCATCCCTCTTTTCACGGGGATGGCAGGGAGGGGCAGGACCAAACCTCTGGACCATCTCTAAGCAACACCTGACGCTGGGACATCTGCCTGGGCAACTACCCAGGGTAGAGAGCCCAGGGGACCCTGGGAGGAAATTCCTGCCACAGTTGCTGACCTCAGCTCGTCAGCACTGGACTGGCTTGACCCAGGGACTCTGCTGCTGGTCACGTCCCCCTCGCTGAGCTGGCTCCTGTACAGTGTGGCTTGCTGTGGTTTGAGTGCAGAAGTAATTGCAATATATTGAGGTTTGGTATTGTAATAAAAATGGGGGCCATTACAGCTACCATTTATGTCATTAGTATTTAGTGGTGGTGTGTTGCAGCTTTTTTAGTGCTCATAAAACTGTCACTGCTTGCAGATATGTCACGGCGCTGATATAAATTTAAAGGGTTGGAAATCTATAAGTCATAAAAACTAGATAGTAAATAGCAACAGAACAGGATGGACAAGAACTGTTGCATTAGGCATGCAAATGCTTAGGATTTGCATGCCTAGTGCTTGCATTAGCATAATGAGAAGCACATTTACATTAGATGGACTAGATTAACTGGGCCCTTATAAATAAAGTCCACTCAGCCAAATAGGGGGAGTTTGGGCCCCAGAGAAGGTGCTGGCACAGGACCCAAAGGGTAAGTAGAGTCTTTTCCTGTTTCTTCTCTTGTGGCTTCAGAAGGGAACTGATGTAGTGATGGTGGCTGACTCGCAAGGTAGTGCTTACTGGCCACTCATTTTTGTGTGCATTAGCACACTCAATCCCCATAACAGCCCTATTATTATGCCCAGTTTACAGATGAGGAAGCAGAGGCGCAGATTGGGAATTTATCACATGGCAACTCTTAATAAATTAGTTATAGAACCAGCATATGGAACCCAGGCAGCCAGACCCACAGCCTGTGCTCTGACTGCTGCTCCGGCTGCTCTCGTTCTTTCCCTTACTGCGTCCACACAGCCAATGCCTGCAGGACACCTGCTGCGTGCCAGCCTCCCTGCTTCTGTCAAGGATACAGGTAAAAATGTAAAGGCTCACTTTCTTCTTAAACACCTCCTGTAGTCTCATGGAGAAATTGAGAAGAAAGCAAAGATCCCCACACTGTGCTCAAGTCACCAGGAAAGGCAGGTCCAAGAGGGCTTCCTGGAGGAGGTGTCCCTTAGACTGAGGGTCGGAGGATGTGTAGGAGTCCAGCAGGTGGGGGGTAGAGGGCTGGAGCCCTTGCTCAGGGCAGAGCAATGCAGATCTATGGAAATGAAGAGCCCCGGGTGTGTCCTTCGCCTAGGAGTTCCTCAAAAAAAAATTTTGTAGCTCATTTGGGGCTCAGAGCCCTGAGAAACAGCCAACTGCTGCCTTGATCATGGGGCCTCAGAGCCACTGGCCCCCAGATCCACTTCCCGGGCAAATCTCTGACAGCTGGAGCTTCCCAGAGCCTGGGAGCACCGTCACCTCTGACCTGTCTCCACCCTCCAATCAGCCATCAGCGTGGCTGGCCCGTGGGGTCTGGGTAGTGTTGACTCTGGGCTGGAGCTAAGGCTGGGGCTGACTCTCCGAGGCCGTCTGCTTCTTGGAGGTGCTGGACCTGTGGTCCAGTCATGGATGTGCAGTTTGTGACAGTACAACTGTGTGCTGAGCGACATTGTATTAGTGAGCACACACACATGCATATTGGTCCCTGTTCTTGGGAATGCGCATCAGTGTATGTCTCTGCGTAGACATGCACACCTCTGGGTGAGTGCACGTGAGGGCGTGTTTGCTAAGCGTGTGCCGAGGCTCTCTGTGAACACAGTTCCGACGTGTGCAGTTGCATCTATGTATACACGCATCTGGAAATGCCAAGGAGTGTCAGGATGGTGCGTGGGGCCAGGCTGAGAGCTGACGCTGTCATTTCTTCCTGGGAATGTCAAAGCCTCTCAAATTCTTCCCCTAGGAAGCAGCAACTTGAGTCGCCAGCTGGGCAGTAAATCCCTTTTATGTGGTCCAAGGCCGTTAGCTTAGGCATTGGCCTTGACCTGGCAGTCTAAGAGCTGGCAGGGTTTGCAAAAAGGGGCGGTAAGAGCCAAGGGGGCTGCAGCCACAGAGCAGGAGAACCAGGACTCCTCTCTCCACGCCTCCCACTCCCCACTCCCCTGAGACGGGGACATGGGGGCAGAATAATGCCGGTGGCACGCTCTCATGGAGTTAAGCTTTGCATTATGAACTTGTGTGATTCACGCACCAGATCCCTGAGGATTCTGAATCCCAGCTCCCAGACACAGACGTGAAGGCGCAGTGACCCATCGGGACTGGGTGTCAGGTGGTGCTCCTCCAACTGCCCGGCGCTCAGGCACCTTGTTCGTCCAGGATGGACTGCACAGCCCGGAGGTTTCTGGTCCCCAGTGAGCAGAGGCCGTCCGGGCCGAAAGGCCGACACAGTGAAGCTTTTTCCCCTTTGCCCCTCTTCCTTCCTCATTCTTCTCTTCACTCTGAAGATGTCCATCCTTCAGTCCTCCATGCCCAGAGCTTGCCTCTGGAGGCCGTGCCCACACCTACCCTCCTAGTGACCCCAACCTTTCATCCTCATCAAAATTGCCTGTCTTGCCAGCGGCCACTCCCTCACTGACTTCTCTCTGCCTTCCATGGTGTTTCCTTGCTCAGCAAACTAATTAATGCTAAGATGATTACGGCTACTAATGAAATCAAATGTCGCATTTCCCGGGGCATAGAATGCAGGAGCTGAACGGGCTCTTCAAGTTCATGAAATCCAGTGTCCTCTCTCGGGCTCACAGAAGGGCAGGGGCCTGCCTGAGGGACCGACGGCTAGTAAGAGGATGGGTTGGCCTGAAAATCAAGCCTTGTAGTTTGATGCTCAATACTTTACTTCCTTCTCCAACTTTTGGTTTTACAGCTACTCCCCAAGAAACTCAACGGCGGTGGCATGGAGACCAGTCAGTGGCGGTGACAGTGCGGCCAAGCTGTAGGTCTCTACCTGATAGTCCAGCCAGCTTTGCTGAGGTGTTGAAACAGGTGCCCTCTTGAATGTATTCCCCATGGCAACATGCCTACCCATCTCTGGGTGCTTGTCTAAGACCCTAAAAATCCTGATCTAGAACGTGACCTCTTACACAAGTCCAGGTGACCACAAGCATCAGCCACCCAGACATCGACATCCTTGTAAGAAGAAGACACAGGAAAAGGAGAGAAAGGATAACTTTCACTGGGATATCTGGGTTCACTGTTTGGTGTGGCCCTTCTGCCTAGTAGCTTCAGCCGGGGTGCAGGTCTTCAGACAGGGAGCGAGGGCCATCTGCCACTTGGTGATGCTCCCCAGTAGCTGTCCTTGTTACCTGGTTACCGCGCTGGTGATTAATTTTCTGGGTGGAGCATTCAGAAATCAAGGCAGTGGCAGCAAGAATCCACAAGCCCCTCCCCCAGGGGGAGAGGAAGCGGGGGGGGGGGCCCTCCCAATGGTGGCATCTCTGCTTTGTCTGAACTGAGGATCTCTGTCAGGCTTTCAGGGACTCAAGGACACCCAGGGTCCCGCTGTACAGTCGGCCTCAAGGTCCTCCCGCCACCAAGAAACCCACAAGCTGCTTCAGATGAGTTTCCAAATGTGCGTTTAGGCTGGATTTACGTCTGGGTTGCTGCATATTAAACAATGATGATTAAAAACATTCGCACAGCCCTTTAGCAGCGATAGATTATGTATCTGTTACCTAAGTTTCAGTGAAGGCTTTATTAATTCATTATTATTTTATCAACACACAATAAACTGTTCTATTAAATCTAAATGAGACAGATATTTGGGGAGGGATCATCTAAAAGGACCTCGGCTGGTACTATCCCCAGGGAAGGACTTAATGAAGTTTCACACAGTTAATAACCTTCAGTTCATAAATAAACCATGGAAATTTAAAGACCTGCAAAATGCTCAAATAAGATGTTGAGATTCAACAAAGGAGACATGAGCGAGCTCTCTTGGAATCCCCTCCTTGCAGGAGATACAACCTCTACCTTTAGACAAGATTTACTGGGCACCTGGGAGAATGTGGCACTGCTTGGGGACTTTAAGGCGAGCTCTGCCCCAACCCCGAGTTTGCTAAGGAAATGGTCAGAGACAAGCTTGAAACAATTTCTTCTCCTCTCAATCCATTTTTGACTTTGAAATACAGTTTGGCCTGAGCAGTGAGAGGTGAGAGAGAAATTCTGCCCCGGAGTGAGAGGAGGCCACTCCCTGGCAGTCCTGTGCGGTCAGCTGAAGCCGAGTCTCAGAACTGTATCCTCTGGCGGCCGGCCCAGACGCGTAACTTCTGGGGCCCCGGCAGAAGGAAATGTAGGGCCTCTTGTTCAAAACGTGTAGTGAAAATGTTCGCCATCGGTGAATACAGGTGAAGGTTCCTTAGGTGTTCGTTATACTTTACCAGGTGCCATTGTCAGTAATTGGATGTGCTTCTCTACAAAACGATGAACAACTTTAAGACGGTGACTGCAGAACACTGGCCCGAGGGTTGGGGGCTGAGGGTGAGCCCAGTGCGACTGCGGAGGTTGGGCTGCCTGTCCAGGTGGCTTCCTGAGCAAGGCAGATGGGGCCCGGGAAGCGGAGGCGTTGTGGTGGGACAGCTCTGGTGTTGCCCTGGAGCCTGAGGGCGTCGAGGCTTGGACACACTGGTCTGGGACAGAAGGAAATGGACAGATGCCAACACAGTTGAGGTGAGACATGGGCCGTGTTCCGGAGATGCCCCACCCTGCCCCCCAGCTGCCTGGAAGGGAGGCCACCTAGGGCACATGGCATGGGACACATGAAATATTTGTGCAGGCTCCTTGGGGCACTGAGGAGCGCCTGCAAGTCTTCATGACTCCCCCTAGTCAAGACTCTGTCTCCGGGACCCAGGGATGAGTGGGGGGGTTGGCAGGGCTGTACTTGTCTTTCCTTTAAAATTTTTAAAATATTTTTTATTGAATTTATTGGGGGGGCATTGGTTAATAAAATTACATAGGTTTGGGGTGTACAAGTCTATGGTACATCATCTGTATGTTGTATTGTGTGTTCACCCCCCAAGTCGGGTCTCCTCCCACCACCATTCACCCCCCTTTACCTTCTTCTACGTTCCCCGCCCTCTCTCCCTCCGGTCATCACCACGCTATTGTCTGCGCCTGTGACTCTCTTTTTCTCTCTTTTCTTTCTCTCTTTTCCTCCCTCCCTCACTCCCTCCCTTCTCTTTCTTCTTAATCCCTGGCTGTACTTCCCAAGGCCAGTGGAAAGGGCAGACTGTGTGTCTCAGATGGGGCACCTTAACACACAGGTAGACCAGGAAGCTGTCGTTGAGGGCCTGGGTCTCTCCATACCTGTCTTCCTGTTGGATGCCTGGCGTTTGAACACTTCGGATTCCTCTGTGGGAGGGCTACCTTTGACCCCAGAGTCTTCAGTGGGAGCAGCTGCTGGACTCTGGGCACCGTGGGGTGGAGGGCAGACACAGGAAGTTGCCACTGACCAGCTCTAAGGCCAAAACCCCATGACTTTAATCTTAACAACATGGGCCATGGAGAGGGGCAGCCCTGGGTTTGAATCCTGGTACTGTCACTTGTCAGCTGTGTGATGTTGGGTGAGTCACCCATTCACCTATATGGCTACCCAGTCCCTCAGTAGTTCCTGAGCACGGGCTCTGTCCCGAGCATGGACCACGCACACCTGTACCTTGCAGGTAAGAGGTGGAGGCACGCAATAAAGGAGAGGGAATTAATGGATAAAAGCAGCTCCTTGTAAGTTCATGAAGGTGCAACAGTAGAGGGTGGTGGGGAGGGGGAGGACGGTAACTCTGCTGATGGGGCAGTGAGGCTGGGCTGCTCACCGGAATGAAAGAAGGAGAAGCAGAGGTGAGAGCTACCCAGGCAGACGGAACTAAGTCCAAGATCAGAAAAGAGCTCGCAGGTTTGCGGAACCAGGAGGAGGACGGGTTGACTTGACAAGAATAATACCACCTCAGAGAGACAGGGGTGAGATCACGCTGGGCACTGTAGCCCAAGGAATGGACGTCAGATTTTATAGTCTGTGCAAAGGGGAGCCTGGGGAGGCTTTTAAGCGGAGGGGTGATGTGATCTCATCTTTTGTTTAAAAAAAAGATCGCTCGATATAGTGAGGTGACTCATTTGGAGGCGGAGCGAGCGTTGGCCTGGGGAGAGGACGGGGTGCTATTTCAGAGATGACGGGGCCGTGATGACACAGGGAGTGGGCTGAGCTGAGTCTATCTGGGGAGCAGAGTCGCCCAGACGTGCGGGTAAGCTGGACGTCAGGGCGGGGAGATCTGTTTCAGAGATGGTTCCCTGCAGGAACAGTGGTGTCGTTACCAAGGGGGTCAGAGTGAGACAAGAACGGGTGTGTGAGTGGGAGTTGGGACCACACAGCTGGGCATCGAGGGCGGGAGACGCCCACACAGGCTGCAGCTGGCTGTTCGGTACTGGCTCTTTGGGGGAAGGCATTTTGGCTGCAGACGGAACTTGAAAGTCCCTGGACAGAGATGTTTCGGGAGACCCTGGGAAGAGATGTGACTTATCTGCAGCATCAGATGTCACTCAGGAGGTGCAGGTGTCCCCTCCCTCCCCGAGCCTCCTTTCCTTCCAACCTGGGGCCCAGTGTGTGGGTCCCCCACAGGCTCCCACGCGGGAAGGCCGAGTGAGAGCCCCGCCCAGTGTGCAGGAAGAGCGCAGGCTCAGCTCAGCCCTAATTATAGGCTCCTTGCACGTAAGCGCCTCATTTCTGAGCAATGTGAGGCACCGGGTTGGGCTGGAGGACTGTCATAAACAAGGTGGACACGGGCCTTTGACATTGACCTCATGCCCGAGGTAGAGGCCACACTGATTCATCTTGCTTTCAATGCCATGAGCTGGAGGGGAAGGTGGGCCGGGGCACTGGGTACCTGAGTCCCACACACAAAGCGACCGTGAGCCCATTTGAAGCTGTAATGACAAAAGACCTTGGTTGCTAGGAGGACAGTAGTGGAGAGGCCCCACACTGGCTGTTTGCCAGGCTGGATTAAATATACATCGAAATGTGAATCATTGGAGGCTTTTTAAAGACTGTTGCCTGCCATATAATCACACTCCTCTTGCGGTGGCAGACAGCAGCGGGCATTGACTGTGAGGGGACGCTGTGTGAATGGCCGGCCTCACGCAGCCCTTTGTTCCACGTGGAGTATTTCTATTGCACAATGACAGTTTCTGCCCAATGTCTGCAAATGCACACAGGCGTGACCACACACACACACACACACACACACACACACATGCTACTCATGTGGAGAAATTTTAGAGCTGCCTTTGAATTCTTATTAAGGAGTCTCATGACATCAATTGCCTTTGCTTTGTTCCCTAAAGGGTTTCTACTGCCAGAGGGTTTTCAAGTAATGATGACATGACTTCCACCTACTCTTCCTTACATTGGGTTAGAATCCCAGTGCTAGTCTTAGATGGACCCAAGTTCAGATTTGTTCTCTGCCCCCATGGTCATGGACAAGTGAATTCATCTTTCCAGTTCTCACACACTTCCATATATGAAACGGAAACAAGTTACCACCAGAATGTGCAGAGTTATTTGGGGTGGTAAGAAGCTTCATGCCCAGCCCTGGCTGGTGCAGGTCAGTTAGTTGGGTGTCATCTTGCAAAGCGAAAGTTCCCTGGTTTGACCCCAGGTCTGGGCACATGCTGGGTTGTGGGTTGGGTCCCCTGTCAGGGCGCCTACAAGAAGTAACCGATTGATGTTTCTCTCTCCCTTTGATGTTTCTCTCCCTCTCTTCCACCCTCCTTTCCCTTCTCTCTAAAAATAAGTAAATAGTGTTTTTTTTTTTTAAAAGGAAGTTTCGTGCCCACAGAGCCCTTAGCAGTGAACCTGGGATGTGACAGATGTTTTATTAAGTGCTGTCTGCTGCTGGCACCCCAAACCTGAACTCGCAAAAGAGTTCACGGAAGTCAGTGAGGTCCAGGCAGTCGGCCAAGGTCACGCAGCTGCTAGGGTGTCAGCGAGTGAATGTTTGTCCAATTCCTCTGTGGAAGCCCCGCCCCCACCATGTAATGGTATTTGGAGATAGGACCTTTGGGTGGTAATCAGGGTTACATAACAAGGGTGGGGCCCTCCTGATGGGATTAGTGGCCTTCTAGGAAGAGGTCACAGTAAGAAGTTGGCCACCTGCAAGCTGTGAAGACAGCCCCAGCCAGGAACTGAATTTGCCAGCACCTTGATCTTGGACTTCCAGCCACAACTGTGAGAAATAAGCCTCCATCGTCTAAACCCCAGTTTGCAGCCCTTCGTTAAGGCAGCCTGAGCAAACTAAGACGAGTGTTAAGTCTCAGCTGAAACTCATATTCTAGCCCCAAATCTAGACACAAATCTCAGACGAGCCCTAGATATGGGCTCAAGGCGCCCACAGGCATAAAGGAAATTAGGAAGTGGGCCTGGACTTCACCTCCTTGGAGCCTTCCTTCTTGGTGGCCGCAGGACGTGGCACAGTAAAACGTGCAGCTTCTGGACACAACATTGAATTGTCCGGATCGTCAAGTGCGGTCATGGCGTGTTCACTCACTCAGCATTCATTGGACACAGCAGTGTGCGTCTGCTCACTCATTCTTTAGCGCCCTTTTCAGTCCTCCTAAGTCACTCCGCCCTTCCTGAGCACCGCCCCGTGCGGCGTCTTTGCTAACCGGGTGCAGTGTGATCTCCCTGGAAACGTGCGGAGTCAGACGGCTTAGGGGATGCAGCACACTGGCAGTGTGCGGCGTTTCCTCCCCGAGTGCGTACCTCCCGAGTCTTTGCGCCACCCTTGTACCGGACCTCATCAAGGCGCTCAAGTTATCCCCACCTGGCATCTGACTCGGCCCCCCAGCCTCTGGAGGGTGGGGGTTCCGGTGCTTGCCACTCTTGCCCCAGCTCGCCAGGTCCCTGTATTTGATTCGTGTTGCTGCTGTAACAAATGATCACAAACTCAGGGCCTTAGAACAACACACACTCTCCTTCGGTTCTGTAGGTTAGCTCGAGTGTGACTAGGCTCTCACTGTGCTGAGTTCAAGGAGTAGCCAGGGCTGCATTTCTGTCTGGAGGCGCTAATGGAGAACGTGTTTCCGGGCCTTTTCCAGCTTCTCGAGGCCACTCCCACTCCTCAGCCCACGCCCCCTCCCGCCACCTGCAAAGCCGGTGAGGGTGCCTCTCTCGGACCCTCTGGTCACATCTCCAGGAAGAGTTCTTTGCTTTTCAGAATTCATGGGTCTAGACTGGGTCCACCTGGATAACCTGGGCTAAGCTCCCCTTTTCAAGGTCCTTCCCCTGCATGCCACCTGCAAAGTCCCCTTTGCCGTGTCAGATGACCCTCCCAGGTTCCATAGGAGGCGATGGCACCTCTGGGGACATTACTTCGCCTACCACACCCCTCCACAGACCCCTGGCTGGGCTCCAGCAGGCCTGCAGGAGGGTCTTACGTCCCCAGCTAAGAAGAGGGATAAGTACAAGTTCAGTTTCGGCGCAATGCAGGGGGCCTCTCCAGTCAATCAAATCAGAGTTCAATCAGTTCATTTTAATCGCTCCTCGGGAGAGATGTAAAAGCCGGTGTTGAGGAGCACACAGCAATTTTATTGATGACAAGCTTAATTGTTTCATTTTTCCTCACTGTCTCCAACTCCGTCGACTCTTAATCAGTGGCAGCTGAAGTTCTAATGAAGTCAAGTCCACTTCCCCCCAGTTCACCGCGAGCTGGGAATAATTGGGCGGAGACTCCCATCCAGACACTGCGGCGCCGCAGGCGTTTTCCTGAAAATAGGGCTTAATTGCTTTGCTGATGTTGTTAAGCACTCCTGAGGGGGTGCAAACGGTAACGCTGCCCACACATGCCAGGAAACGGTCCCCCCAAATACCTTAAAGGGGCCCTCAAAATCTGTCCAACTGGCAGTGAGGAAGGACAGAAACGACCCTGAGTGTGTCTCTTGTAGGCAGGGCCCCAGGGGAGCGTGCAGGGGGAGCTGGGTCCAGGACCCCTGGGATCTGATCCAGAGTCGCCAGCAGTGTTTTCCCATCCTCATAGCGGGGCGAGAGGCAGGTGTGCTCGGGTTTTTTTTAGGCGAACGCTCGCATCAGCGTTTCTGCGGTGCGGTTTCCGGGGAAGCATTTTAGCAGCAGGTGGCTGGCTCTGGCCCTGGGAGGGCAGGGCTGGCGATGGCAGACCTGGGGACTTCAAGTGGCCATTGTCTCGGCCCCCAGAGGGGTTGACAGAGAAATTGGCGGGGCTTCGGAAACTCTAGGATGAAGGTCAAGGCTGGGGAGACGCAGAGAGACTTGCTGCCATTGTCCGCCAGCCTCACAATGTGTCCCCGGTGGGAGTGTGAGGACAATAAAGCAAGCAGTAGCTGCTGGGGTTTGCTCACTTGCTGTGTGGACACAGATTTCAACGTCACTCTCATTTATCTCATAAAAACCAATAAATTGGGGGTGGGGGGTGCTCTCTCCCATCACAAATAAAGAAGTCAGTGCACAGAGAAGTCACAGCATTTGCCCAGAGCAGTGGAGTTGTAGGATGGGCACCTGGGTCGGCAGGACCCTGGACCCGGGTCCCTGAGCCCCTCCGCCACAAGTTCGGCCCCGACAACAACATTAAACCTGGATGGTTTTCCTCGAACCTGACCTGTTCCATGCCTTGTACTAAGTACCTTGTGTTTCCTGCTTCATTTAATCTCGAAAGCAACCCTAGGAGGCATGTTCCTGTTTGGAGAAGCAGCAGAAGGACGTTGAGGTCTGGAGCGAAGGCCACCCGGCTGGGACCCCAACGCGGGTCTGTCTGCTTCCGCACGTGTGCTTCCGTGGACAGCACTCCGCTGGAGAAAGGACCCCAGCGCCGAGCGAAGGCTGGTATTGCTGTTCTCACAGCCGATGGAAACCACGAATCCCACGGTCCTGCACCGGCATGACCGGGGTCAGGGCTGAGGCTTGCCCCTGATCATCTGAGAAAAAAACGCAACACCCCCGAGTCTCCACCTGGCAACGGCGCTCTGGGAGAGCCGCGTTCAGAGGCTGTGCCTGACGGCAGCCTTGGAAAAACGATCTACCTCCACCGAGCCTCCCTTGTAGCACCTGAACTGCGCTGTTGCAAGCTTTGAGTGAGATCGCGTATTCATTCTTTTATGTTAGGGGTTTTTATTGAGCTCGTACTCCACGCTGAGAACGGTTCCAGCAATGTAGCAAGAAGTGTGGCAGGGGCTTCGATTTTCATTGAGATGTCAGATGATAAACAAGTAAGCAAATCAATACAGAAGAGAATTCTTGGCCCTGGCCGGGTGGCTCAGGTGGTTGGAACATTGTCCCGATGCGCAAAGGTTGTGGGTTTGATCCTCAGTCAGGGCCCATATAAGGAGCAACCAATGAATGCATCAATAAATGGAACAACAAATCAATGTTTCCCTTGCTCTATCTCTTTCAAATCAATCAATAAAAATAATTTAAAGAGAATTCTTGCTTGTAATAAATCCTACAAAAATTCATACACTATGGGGAAGCCCTAGGAGTGGCGGGAGTGTGGGTGGTCAAGAAAGGCCCTTGAAGAAAAGGTTCTAAACCTGAAATATCTGCAGAAGCCAACCACGCAGGCATCTCTGGGAACAGCCTTTTAGGCAGAGACCTGGAGGCAGGAATATGCTTAGCTTGTGGGAGAACAGAAGGAAGGACGGTGTGGCCGGTGAGGGGAAAACAGGAAAGGGACGGGATGTGAGGAGAGGCAAGCAATGAGCAGATCGCTCAGCCCGAAGAAACAGGCCACAGAATTTGCATTTATATCTTGTCTCTGCCGGAGTCCAGCCCAGGGCCCCAACGGGATGGCGGCAACCCCTGACTCAGTTTTGGGAAAGGTGTTTTCGGGTGACTCAGGGAGACATCAGTTAGGAAACTCCCGCTGCACGACATCCCGAGGACTCAGCAAACAAGGAGTGGGTGTCCTGGTCGTCCCCCTAGAAAGGGGTTCACACCTGAGGAGACCCCTGGTTACATTTATAAGGGAGCAGTAGAAACCGAGGTCTGGCCAGCCCCGTCAAACGTACGGTGAGCATTTTTAGAGACAAGTCTTCATGAATCATCATGGTCCCTAATGAAGGGAAGAGCGGCGAGCGTGGGAAACAGAAAGGGGAGGAGCCTGGGTGACGAGGGTGACTGATCGGAGAGTTGTCCCCGACATCAGGACGGATGGTTGCTGAGTCATTTCAACAATAAACAACAGCCGGGCCCTTGAGCGGGTGTGCCTGGGAGGCAGTAGTGTCATCAGAACCTTGTTCTTAAACTCCCATTCCCCAGGCAGGAGCTCAGCCTTGGCCCAGGCACCACCCCGCCTCCTCGTGAGTCAGAAAGAGCGGATAAAGGAAACTGTGAAGACTGATAGGTGAGGTTGTGGTGGGGGGAGAGAGAGAGAGAGAGAGAGGGAGGCTTTCTGCCTGACCCCGAGCCATGATGGTACTTTTATTTATATTTTTCTCCTTTCTGCTCTAGCTAACAAAGGGTAAGTTCAAACACAATAAAACATTGTAGCAGGAAAAAGATGAAAAGAAAAACGACATTCTCCTGGCATTTGTTTCAAGGCTGTGAAACGCAGAGTATCCTGACAGCATCGGAAGAGATTTTTCTCCTTTAAAATAGGTGTCAGAAAACGGGCTTTATTTACGCAAATCAATATCTTTAATTTCAGCCAGTGGCTCTGGATTTAGTGCCCGATTTCCAGGGAAATGAAGAAAGAGTCAAGCCTTACAACCCTGCGTGGTTTCTGTGAAAAGGAGGCAGGAGACCGAGGGTGACACAGCAGGTGTTTTGAGGAATAATTGAACGTTTTTCTACTTCTCGGCGCCTGTGAAACCGGAGTGCATTGAAGACAAACAGAGGAAGGGAGAGGAAGTTCTGAGCGTGGGTGTGTGATTGTAAGTACTGTGGCCTCCCCGAGAAGGCGGCACGTGGACGGAAACACGCAGGGGTGAGGAAGTGAGCAGGTGGAAGTCAGGGAAGGGGACCCGGGCAGAGAGGGCGGGACCAGAGGCTCCCTGATGGGAGTAAGCTTGGGTGGGGGACTGAGGAGCAGAGCCTGGTAGGAGTGGGGGCGGTGGTGCAGGGGAGATAGCAGTCAAGTTCAGAGGTCAGAGTGCCTGGATCATGTGGGGCTTTGTGGTGGGCTTGAAGAAATTCAGCTTTCCTGCTGAGAGCGGGGGGTTCTCCGAGGGTCTTGAGCAGGCATGACTAACCCTTCTTAGTAACTGCGTCGTCGCTGTGGTACTCTGTTGCAAACACCCCAAAGGGGAGCACACTAGAACAGGGGGACTGAGGGATCACCATAGGTTAGAACAGGACCTGAGTCACGGTAAGTGGCAGGAAGTGTCAGATCTGGTTGTTTTGCAGAACCAACAAGACTTGCTGATGGGTGGGATGTGGGGCATGCGAGGAGGAGTGCCATTAACGATGACTCCAAGGACTCTGGATGAGGCCCCCCGAACAGAAATGCCACCCACAGACATGGAGGAGGTTGTGGGGGCCCGGGCCTGGGGACTGGAGCTCAGGAGTTCAGGTGGGACACGCCAAGTTCGATGCATCTTTCACACATGTGAGGAGAGACGTTGCAGAGATAGTTAGAGGGCTAAGTCTAAAGTTACGGTGGGGGTGCAGGCGGGACCTGCCAGTTCGGGGGCTGGCTACATTTCGAGGGTGATGTGATGCCATGAGACCAGAGGAGTGGGACTGTGCACTAGAGAGGAGGATTTTAAAACTGGGCCCCAGGGTCTTCAGCTTCGGACCCCACGGCTGGTGTGATGGGAGGATGAGGCGGCAGAAGCAGAGGAAGAGTGAGTGCTGATCCAGCGCTCGTGGTGGACGCAGCGCTGCACGCACTTCACTTTTCTCCCGTGTGCTAGGACCAGGTCAGTCCGTCCGTCCGTCCATCATACCTTTCTTTCCCTTTCATGGTACATGTGAAAGCACCGAGCACTTCACAAAACTGGATTCTCCAATGAGCTTTGTCTCTCGTTGGTCCCCCAGCCTTCTCAGCCTCAGCCTCCCCATTAGTCTCCTGAGGGCACCGCCCTGTGAGAGGCCCGAAGGTAGGCTGTGCTGAAGTCCTACGATGTAGGGACCCGAGAAGAACGTCTGGGTCCTTATCCAGGTTATTGCCCATGGACCCGCTGGGGTAAATGGGGCAAGAGCTGCTCTTTGCCTCTTACTGCCGCCTCTGCTCCTGGTTGTGTGTGAACGGACACAGGTATCAAGTGACAGGAAGCTTGTGGGCCTGCTGGCACCAGATCCATTGTCATCCCCACCCCTGGAGCTGCTGCACAGTCCGAGGATGACTTTGCTGGATCGGAGACACTGAACAGGCAGTTTGGGGGTCAGAGTGTCCCATCGTCCAGGGCGAAGCAGGAACAGTTCCTGCCGGGGCCACCGACTGGTGGACTTCTGCCAGCTGGCTCATCGCTTCTTGCGATATTGTTATTTGAGAGGCGACAGAAGGCCAGCAGGTTTTAGAAATTCGTGCCTCAGACGTCATCTCTGTTATCCATCAAGTTGCGACAGCCTTTATCCATATGCATGGCAGAACGCTAACTTCCAAGTGTGACCTCCTGGAGCCTCCTTTGGAGCATGTGGGCTTGTGCTCCCACAGACGGAGACCCAGGAGCCTTCTCCTGACCCTGTCCCAGCATCTGACCAGTTTTAAGGCTTAGAACTTGGAGTTGGGGGGGTCCTTCTTGGGACCTTCATACCATTCCAGGTTGACCCTGTCATGAGAATCCTATACCTTTACATGAACTGTCCTCTGCCCTTCAAGTCATATGCTCATTGCAGATGCTAACTATTAAAATATTAGATGCTCGAACCCAACATCTGGATAGACCAGTCTTAGTCCAGGCCACCCTGACGGCTGCAATTCCTGGTGATGTGACTGAAGCTCTGGCCTGGACCGAGGAAGGCGGGCCAGAGCGTTGGCCACTGGCGTCCAGGCAGCTCCTGGGCCTCTGGCCATGAGCATCTGTATTTATGATCTCCTTTCAACCCTCTCGGGCAGAGCAGTTGTCATAATAGAGGAGGTGCGATTTATTCTGGTCTTGGCAAGAGAACGCTCCCCTTCCCCGGCGTTCATCTTCTTTCTCGCTCTTCCTTGGACGTGATTTGTCAAACGAGCCAAAGGTGATTTTTTAATGCCTTTACATCATACTGGAGCTACGTTCTGCTGGGTTATTGATGATTAAATATCTTCCACTCCTCCACCTGCACCGTCTGTTACAAATTACCCTGGAAAGGAGATGAACTCCATTATGGTTTTGAATGAGGAAATGACAAGAGACTCCCCTGCAGTCTTTAGCAGTGAACAGTCGCACCAGAAACCTCTCGTCTGTCTGGAAATCGTTGGTGTTGTGGAAAGGACTTGGCTCTCTCCTTCGGAGGTCGTTTGGCAGGTGTTGACTGAGGCCTTGAGGGGTATCAGCCCAGTGTGGGATGCTGCTGCAAAATGTCGGCTGATGTTCAAAACCACACGGGGAGTTCTCTGCTCAGACCTTTGGACTCTGCGTTGTTACGAGAGGACCCCGGGAACAGGCATTCTGGGGAGGCTCCCCAAGCACCTCAGACACAGCCAGTCTGTAATGCTGTCTTGGAAGCGAGGCAGGATCCTTGCCCCAAGGGGGTGTATGATCTTACGGTATCCCAGGTTTGACCCACAATCCTTTGCGAGACAATGAAGGCCATGGTGGCTTGGGGCGAATGAGCTGACTTCTGAGCGAGCTCATGGAAGTGGGTCTTGCAAACTGCGACAAATGCAGAGGCTGAGTCTATGTGAGGAGCAGACTGTTCTGAAGAGAAGGGCTTGAGGCGGCTTCAGGAGGACACAGGTGAGGGATGGAACTGCCTCTTAAATAGACAAGGGGTGAGGGGCAGTGCTGCTCCAGATTCGAGTTCACGGGGGCTGGAGATTCTGCTCTATCCATCCATCTTTGTTATCTATCCATCCATCTATTGTCTATTATTTATTCTCTCCCCCCCTTCAACCAGGCCAATCCAGCCCACTGCGGTTTATGCAGTTGGCTCCAATTTTATTATTGACGACACCTCCAGCACACATAAGGTGAGCAAGGGCCGGGATTCCGGGTGTGAGTCCCGGTTCTTCTCTGCTGACTTCGGACGGCCTCTGGTCCAGTCTGGGTGTCTGCTCTACTGTCTGTGGAAGAGGAGATGGGGTTTGGTAGTGCTGAGGTCACTGGCAGCGCCGACGCTCTGTGAAAGCACCGGGGTCCGCGTCCCTGACTCAGCAGGGACAGTCCAGGGGCCACCGCGGGGTCTCTCTGCCACATGGGAGGGCCCAGCGGGAACAGAAGCCCTCCTCCTGCAGAAGTCCGGCTGGACGTTAGCTGCGCACAGACCAAACTGCGGGAGGGACTTGTTCTGAGAGTCCACGGCAGCGCTCGGCCCTTTCCGTGCCACTTGCCTGTCTCTCGCAGGAGGGGACGCAGGCAGCCCCAACCCTGACCTCCCAGGTGAGGACTGTGAATGGACCTTATCCTTATTGGGGATGGTGTTCTACTCACAACGGCCCACAGTAACGGGCAGAGCGGTTTCGCTTACAAATGAGGGTTTATCGAGCACCTACTATTTGTCAGGCTTCACAGTTATTCAAATCCACAGTGTGTTTGTCATAGTCTTGTGTTCCTCCTTCTGTCAAATAGATGAACGGGAAGAACCAGAATGTGTCCCTGGGCCACCAGACCAGAGGACCTGGGAGGGGCAGGAGGCTTCCAGGTGGCGGGTAGAACACTGTCTTTGGTGTCTTATACACGGGCTGTGCTCAGGGGCCCGTTTAAGCCTTTGGTCCATCAACCAGGCTTTGGGCCTGGCTAAGCCCGGCCAGTCCTGGTCACTTGACACCTGGGTCCTCCAAGGCAACAGCGATGCTCACCTCCTCCCTGACAGTACTGTCCGCTGTGCACCGAGCTCTTGGCCAGCGCCGGCCCAGGCACTCCACGCTCGTCTCTGTAGTACCGCCTCACCTCTGACAGGGGTACAGGGGAGGGTCACACTCTGCAGAAAAGGAAGTTCAGAGACACTTACCTGAGACCCCAGTGCTGTCGGGAGGTGGGGCCCAGACGGGCGTGAAACTACCATTGCCGTGATCATTGGTGCCTTCCCTGTCCTCGGGTCTCTGAGCTGGGCCCCCATCCACACGTGGATGTCCAGCCTCCATGAGAGTCACCACTCGTGTTTCTTTGTCCTGTCATTCAGAGTTCTGTGTCGATGGTCCAGGCCTTTCCTTAGTGAACGCTTGTGGATTTGAATGGAAGTGGAAGTTTGCTTGCTGCCCAGTTGGTGGCTGGCCTGGAGGGCCGGAAAAGAAGGACCGGAAGTCCACCGAGGTCTGTGCTCCATGACGCACCCACCAGCCTCCCCCATGAGCTATCCCCAGACGCCCACTGAGAAGCAGCCCAGGGGACCCGCCCCTGCAGAGGGAGCCAATCGCAGCCGTCTGTCCTCGTGTGTGAGGGTGAGGGCGGCCGAAGAAAGGGGTGAGCTTCTCTTCAAATATGAAATAAGCCATCAGAGCTTCCTGGAAAATTACCTTCTATTCCTATAGAATGAACCTCACCATGTCTGGAAATTTTTACTTATTGGGGACCAATTATCCTAATGATCCAATAATGTCTCTCTTTCTCTCTCTGTTTTCCAAATGAAAGAAAGACAACCCCATTATGGGAAGGAAATTAGCTGCAGATATTAGAAGGCTGGGCACAGGTCCTCTGAGCCCGGAGATTTCTAGCAGACATTTATAACTCGACCCAGCGCAAGTGCAGAGCGTCAGTGGACACTGTCTTCGAAGATCGCCGCTGTCCCACGACCACAGAAAGGAGGAAAACTTCAGCTATCACGCAGCTGCTTCTAAGTTACTGCTTTTTTTGGACGGGGGGAATCTGGGGAAGTTCAGTTTCTAGAAATCAAGAGGTAATATTAGAAGGACACGTGTGTTTCATTTCCAGCACTATTTATATACACTGAAGGATTCGATGCCAAAGCAAATTAGAAAAATGCCTCCTTAGAGTTTGTGTGATTATGTTCGCAGGGAAACAGCCTCCCAGACCTGCCAGGCAGAGGGAGTGCATGTGTGTGTTTCCGAGACCAGTGGTGCCTCAGCAGCTCCAGCGACGCACTGGGGCCTGACTTTGCATTCAGGACAAACAGTGTCTATTCAGTGCTGCATTTGAAACAGGAACATTGCATCAATAACCCTGGCCTGACCTCACCCAGTACCTGCAAAGGGAGGTGCGGGTGCTGGGGGCAGGGTGGTGGCAGCATCATTGAGCAGGTGCCTTCACCTCTAAATGAGGCACAAGGGCAAAAGTAGCTTTACCCTTGCGAAGGGCTTCTGGAAGGAGACAGTCCTTTTCTCCTTTCGGGATGACCACAGTGCTCGGTGGACTCCCATGGCTGCGCGATGCAGGCGGGCAGGTGAGACATGGACTCGCAGCCACAGTGGCAGAGCAGAGGCAGAGCAGAGTCAGAAGCCACAGAGAACCTCTACCCAGCTGCGGTGAGACCAGGGATGCCTCCCTGGTGTGGCGTTTGGTCACAGGACCCCTCTCCGGGCCCTGTGGAGACACAACTCAGTGAGAAGAAATGCAGCTTGGGACCTGCTTGCAGCCAATGAGGTGCCGGAGACCCAGCGAGGGGGAGGGACTGGACCCCGCATTTGCACTTGCTGGGGGATCTGGGCAGGGGGAGGCTCTCTGAATTAGCATGGAGGTCGTGCTGTTCCAGCCTCCACAGCCCCACTCCACTGCCCTGGCCGTGGTGGGAGCTCCCCTTCCTCTGCTTTGCTTAGACTGTGGTTTTCATTCTTGCAGTCGAGGCCCAGTGGCCCTGACTCTGGAGAGGGCCTGGGGTGAAATCTGATGAAGCAAGGTCCCTCGTTTGAGGCGGTGACTGGGAGGCCCTGGAGGATAGACACCGGTGTCGGATCAGGCCCACCCAGGGCTGCCCCGTGCAACCTCAGGCAAGATCATTAACTTCTTGGATCTTGGCACTTGCACCATGAAATGGATTTAATCATGTGTATTTCAGATGAAACAGAATGATACAGATGGACATTAAGTATACAGTAGTCCACCCTCAGGAGACCCTCCAATGGCTTAATCCAAAGATGGTAATGACAACAGTGTGACCTGAGGGAAGGCAGCTCTGGGGGCGCTGTCGGGATGCTCACATCCTGCCTCTCGGGTAGCTGCTTCCCCCAACCTGAGCCGGGCATAGGGACACACTCTCATACTGAGCAAGACTGTCAGGGATCCTTGTTTTAGCCAATTTCATTTCGTGTCTGGGAGTTAAATTATAAATTACTGCTTATAGAAACCATCACTGGGATGCCAAGTACAGCACAGGGGATTTAGTCAACGATGCTGTAACAACTACGTAGGGGTCAGGTGGGTACCAGGCTTATTGTGGGGGGCACCTCATCGGGCATATAAATGTCTAATCCCTGCGCCGTGTGCCTGAAACTAAAATAATATTGTCTGTTAACCGTGATTGGAAAAATAAATTAAAAACCCAAAAATCTCTTCAAGGTCCTGTTATTACTTCTTTTAGAAATACACCCAGAAGTTGAATGGCTGGATCATATATGAATTCTATTTTTAGTTTTTGGAGAAACCTCCGAACTGCCTTCCACGGTGACCGCGTAATTCGGCATCCCATCGACTGGGTCCAAAGGTTCCAATCTCCACACGTCCTCGCTGGAGTTTGTCTCTTTCCGGTTTCTGACAGTGACCATTGGGTGGGGGTAGGGTGACATCACACTGTCATTTGGATGTGCATTTATTTCCCTGGTGGCTGGTGACATGGAGGGTCTTCTCACGCACTCCTCGGCTGCCCATCTGTGTGCTTTGGAGCAGTGCTGGCTCACACCCTCGGCCCGTTTTTGAATTGAGCTGTTTTTTCAGTCCTAGGAGCTCTTTATGTATTCTGGACATTAATCCCTTCGCAGCTGTATGACAGCAAATGTTATCGCCCATTCTGCTCTGTGGGTGACCTTTTTACTCTGTAAACAGTGTTTCATGATTCACAAAATTCTCAAGTTTTCGTGAAATCCAGTTTGCCCAGTTTTTCTTGTTATCTGTGCCTTTCGGTGACGTAACCAGGAAATCATCACCAAATCCAAAGTCATGAAGATTTTGTCTGATTTTTTCTTTGAGGTTTATTGTTTTAGGCCTTATACCCACTGTGAGTTAATTTCTGTATATGGTATTAGGTAAGGGCTAATTTTATTCTTTGTGCTTTTGCCTGTGGGCTCCCAGCTTGCCTGTGTCCCTCTCCATCCCCTGCACTCCGAGCTGGCGGCGTTCCGCGGAGCTGGTCCCCTGCATCCACAAGTCACGCGGCTCACCCCCTTAGCAGATGGTTTTCGAGCCTTACCTCTGTGCTCTCCGCTGTGCTTTCTCATCTTTTTGTGATGTGGATGGGCCGAGCACTCCCCAGCTCTTCAAGTTCCAGTTCCTTTTTGCTTAACAAATTCTTCCTTCAATGTGTCTCTTTCCTCCTGCCTTCTACTATGAGCAGCAGGGAGACATCAGATCAGACATTCAAAATCTTGCTTCCTCATCTCCTCAGCAAAATATCCAAGTTCGTAAGTGATGAACTTGTCAGTTCTTCAGCCTCTCCTCTTGTCTGGCTCTCTCACTGGGGAAGGGCCCCACCCAAGCCAAGCCTGGGGCAGGGGGGCGGGGGGGGGGGGGGAAGGATGCTGTTGGGATTCCTCCTCCTTCCTTCCTCATTCAATTATCATGCGAGGAGCAGCTGGCTCCCAAAAGACAAAAGACTACAGCTCAGCATGGGCGAGTGGAAGGCAGGGCCTGGCGGAGCACTCTCAGTGTCACTGGACGTCCAGAACAGACACAGGACAGACAGACTCAGCCTCCCTCTGTCAGGAAGGAAGACACGCCCCCAAAACCCAGAGGTGGCTTAGGCACTACACGACCTGCTGGTCTACCTGAAAATCTCCCTTCTCCCTGGGGCCCCAGCTGGCTTCCTGGTGCTTCTAACAGCAAAGCAGAGGGTGCTGACAATCTGGCCCCTCCTCGTCCTGCAAACCTGGACCCGCCCCCACACCAGCACAGGCTGGGAACCTTGTTCTGCGCCTCTCCCCACTGCCTCCACCTTCTGGTTCCTCCCCGTCCTATAGGGCAGCGCCCACATGCACCTCCTTCAGAAAGATGCCCAGTGTGCTGCCCCTTACTGTGCCTTCTCACCTGAGCTGTTTTCTCACCCGTTCCAACCTCACTGCCTTTGCTACATACTTAGGGGGTGCCTTCCCCAGCCCCCCGGTGCTGGAGGCTGGCGGAGAGCAGGGCATCATGGACCCCCACAGGCCAGGAGAGGGGTGGGCAGAGCTGCTGGGATTTTGTGCATGAAGGTAATGGTGCCTGCTGGAGGGCAGCTCTCCCGCCTGGGTGTGGGGATCAAACTCGGGGGCCTGCTTGCTTCAAGGCCCAAAACCCCACTTTGGCTCAGGCCTTGTCAGGGGCAGGAGAGCTTCTGGGGTGGCATTTATCCAGCACTTTCCTCCATCCCCTCATCCCAAGTTACTGGTCTAGGATCACGCAGCAGCCACAATGATGGAATCGTTCAATACCGTGGGTCAAGGACACAGACCCCCGCTGTCACCTTCTGGAAGAACAGCTGGCTTGTTTTTGGCCTCAGAGAACCAAAGAACAAGAAATGCTTCCCTGACTGGAGAGACAGGGTTGGCCCCATGGGGAACACTTCTCCCACACTGCTCAGGCCAGGGCTGGCTGTCTGAGACTGCTCTGGGAGACCTCCAAGGGGCCTGCCGCAGTGCCAAGACTACTGAGTACATCCTAGACCCTTGCTGCCGCAGAGAAGCTCACTCACTCATGCATTCGTTCACTCACTCACTCACTCATTCATTCACTCATTCATTTACCTACTCATGCATTCACTCATTCATTCATCCACTCATTCATGGATTTACTCACTCACTCATTCACTCATTCATTCATTTATTCATCCCCTTACTTATTCTTTTTTTGTTCTTTATTTAAGGATCTGATGTGGATCTGACAGTGGGGATACACACAGAACAAAGACTTTCTGAATGCTCTATGGTACCTGTTGATGAGTGAGGAAATAGATATTAATGAAATAATCACACTAATCCATATTTCACTGGGAGCTGGAGAATCATGGGAAGGAGAGGATGCAGCCACCTAAGGGCACAATAATGAAGGAACCTTGCCAGAGAGAAGGAGGGAGCAGAGGCTTCCCCTGGCAGTGAGGCTTCAGCTCAGTACTGAATAGTTAGTAGGAGCTCAGGGGGCTAACCGGTGCAGGAGAGGGGAAGGCAAAGCACGTGCAAAGGTCCAGTGGCAGGACATAGCTTGGTGCTTTCCAGGAACTGAAGGCAGGCTAACATGGCTGAAACAGTGAGAGGAGGGATGGGGTGGTGGGCGGGGGTCTGTTGCTGCAGGGCCTGGTGGACAGCGATCTCCGGGGGTCTGGGACTATGCCTTGGGCAGGCAGCTGGGGGTCCCCACATAACCACAGTCTGTATCACGCACACTTCCCACCCAGCCGTGGTCATTCTTGACCTACGACACTACCTCCAGCCCTGCTAAAATGCAGTCATTAATGATGACCGATATGAGATGACTATGAGTACCTTAGCATGCCCTCACCCATGTGGGCTTGAGAGGGTGGGTGCAGGTCACAACCCCCACCCCCACCCCCTACCCCCGGTCTACACAAGGCGCCTGTTTTTCACTCTCCTTCACCATTCTTCCTGTTGCTTCAGGGCCACATCTCTCTAAAAGCAAGAACCCCTTCTTTTCCAAACAAATGTTTCTTGGGGGGCCCCAGAGAAAGCAAAGCTGTGCTGGGGGGAGAACATGGGCCAGCGGGTGGAGATGTCCCCCCACAGCGGTGTGACAGCTCATTCCATCCCCCAGAGCCTCGTTTCCCCCATTTATAAATAAAAAACTTTCTGTTTTTCAATGTATTCCTTCCTTGCTTCATTTCTGGAAAAGATAAAACATGCATGGTTTGAAGAAAGAGACACAGACGTGTCCACAGCAAACACGTGGACCCCCCTCCGGGGGTGCGTGGCAGTGCCACCCCCATCAAGAGCGGTAAGCCTGCAGAAAATTACTGTCATTCAAATACTTTCTACACCTGCACAGGTGATAGAAAATTAGAAAGCATAGATGAGTGAATAATAGACAACCCAAACCACCGAGAGATCGCCACTGTTCAGATTTTAGTGTGTATGTTTTCAAGGACCTTTACTGCATGCAGTCTAACTTTCCGGGAAAGGTCTCTGAAGTGTGTCGAGCAAGCCCTGCGCCAGCTGATTCACGCACACGATCCTGTCAGGCCTCTGTGAAGTCCCGTGATCCAGTTTGATCAATGGCGTGACCATCCGTGCCCAGTGCACCCACTTTCAGACCCACTGGCTCCCCAAGCTGTCCCATATGTCCAGGGGCCACTCTGGCTCCCGCTGGGTCCTAAAGCCACCCTGCCATAAATTGTGAGCAGCCAGGAGGGTGGAGGGAGGCCTGGTTGGTGGGGGTAGAAAGGTGGGGAGGGGGTCTCTGTGGGTTGGGTGCAGGAAGAGATGTGTAGAAATGATGTCCCATTTGGGGTGGGGGGAGTGTCTCCTATGTCAATAGGGGGGTAGGGGCTAGAAATCGCTTAGGCAGAAGTTCTGTTTTTAATCACCTTCCTGGGGTCAGGGCCTGGGTGCTGAGCGAAGAGCCAAGCTCACACCCCATGCTGTCCATTAAGATTTAATGTGCCTTCCTTATTTACACCTAAATGAGGTTTTTAATGGTTTAATTAGCAAAATATATCAGTTTGCTCCTTTAAACCTTGCCTCTCAGAGGCAGGCAGCCCTCTTTGGCCATTTTCAGTGTTTAATAAAAGATGAAAACCTTCAATTCTCCCAGTGAAGGAGGCCTATGACCATTTCTTCTTCTTAGCACAGACTTGGGGTGCCTTGGGCTAGGCACCCCACACAGGTCATGGCAGGAAATGGCCCCTCATCACTCAGTGTGCGGAGGGGCCGCAGAGGAGAAAGCAGAGGCCAGAGAAGCTACACAGCCTCCGTGGGGTCGTAGAGAGGGCAGTGTCTGTCTTTCTGATTCCACCTCCCTCACAGTGCAGGTCGGACTGGCTATCTTGGGGAGCCTTCAGACCCTCCTCTTCGCACTTGACCTTTTGGGGCCATTCCCCCACACCCCCCTCCCTCCCTTGCACTCGGGCAGGACCACCCTCCTTTGCAGCAGAAATGGCCCTTCTGCACCTGGTGGCCAGTTTCAGCACTGTCCAGTCCAACGCCACATCGAGGGTGGCCAGAGGCAAGTAGCTATAGCAACTATTGCTGGCAAGGACAGGTGCAATTTAACCTTAATTAATGGTCTCTCTACGCGCAATTATAATTGCGTGTAAGAAGTCAGAAGTGGCAAAGAAGCTGTATTAAGATTCCTAGTGGGTTGACAGTAATTACCAAATAATCGTTATGGGAATGAATGGGGCCAGTCATTAGGGTTTTATGATGTTTTACAAAAATCTTTGGGATTGAGCATTGAAGTCTCATAGCCATCAGTAAAAGCCCTGAGAGCCGCAGACCCACAAGGCGTTGACGGAGGGACCGCAGAGATCGGCGGAGTCTGAGCCCTGCCCACAGGACAGAACAGTAGACACCCCCCGCCCGGCCACCCCCGCAAGACGTAACGACAGTCACACAGGCTCTGTGTGGCCACCTCTGCACCAGGAGGCTTGTACCTTGAGTTGGAGGTGACCCCATTATTTCCCGATGACTCTCGCTGTGAAGAGCGAGGGGTCAGGGGTCAGACTCTGGGTGCCAGTCCTGGGCCTCCCAAGATGCTTGAGCTCCTCCCCAGGCCTCTCCATGCTGCTGCTTCCTCAGTGCGGGAAGCAGGAGTAACTGCGGTGCTGGGGTCTCAGGTTGCTGGAGTGCCAGGTGAGGCCACAGGAGGCACCTGCAGATGCTCCACGTGGGGGCAGGGGTTCTTGTCATTATTAACCTTCAGGGGAGCTCCGTGTCAAGGAACAGACTTGCTGAGCCTGTTCTGCGACCTCGGAGTGGCTTGTAGGGTCCTCACAAGCTCAGCTCAGCTTGGTGTTACTGCGTCACCCTGTGGCCTCTGCCGTCCCTTTAATTCTGAAGGAGGGCTCAGTAGCTCGAGCTCTGTGACAACCAGGAGTCCTGCGTGATTCCGTTTTCCGGATGAGGAAACTGAAGAGCAGACAAGGAGAGACACTTATGCTCCCAGAAAGGGCTGCCTGGCTCAGCAATAACCATGCAGAGTGTGCGCTGACCTCTGCCCCGCAGATACACCAACACATTTTCAACATGTGTCAAGTGGGCTGTACTCATTTACCTGTGGTTCTCATTCTGCATTTGATCTGGTGACCCTACGCCCAGGTCACAGGACAAGGAGGCTCCAGAGACTGGACCAGGACCCCGTGCCCCGAGTCTCACTTTGCCGCCTTGTCCACTGCACCCGGGTTTCAAACACATGGTGCATGGGCTCCCACTCCCTTCCCCCTGGAACCCGGGCAGATGGAGGTCAGTGGCCTCGGAGTTCTGTCCTTTGGGGCCCCACCTCGGCCTTACGTCTGGCCTTTGACACGAAGTCCGTGGGCCACTCTGGCTAGACCACACCGTTGTGCCCTCAGGAGCCTCAGGGTACGAATCAGCACCCCCTCCCCAGCCTGGTCCAGGGGGTTTCCTTGTGTCCCAGCCTTCCAGCACTGTGGGCCTAGCACAGGCGACAGGAGAGCTCTGTCCGATGAGCACGCACTGGCTCCAGGGGCCTCCTGGACTGGAAGGCATTTCTGCCACTCTCTGCCCGAGGAAGAGCCGAGTGCTGAGGCCAGTTAGAACTAGGCTCAGACCCGGGATTGGGCAGGGGAAGGCCCGCCTCTGCTTGAGGGTGACTGGGGACTTGTCGCTCCAGGTGGTCACAGACGCAGGTGCCTGTGGGTCTGGGTAGGTTTGCAGGGGAAGTGGGCCAGGTGGGGACCAGGACAAACAGCCAGCACGTGTGCCCAGCACTCCGGCCTCAGCTGCTCTGTGTGTGAAGTCGATCTCCAGATCTTCCCTTTTGTCTAAAGAAGCCAAAATCTAGATGTTTATAAGGAATCCCTTGTTCTGTAAAGAATAATTTCAAATCTGTCCAAGGACATCACATAGGCCAGCAAAGCATAGCTGACCGCAGCATTCCGCCGTGGGGGTGGGGCAGGGGGAGGCAGGTCATACTTTAACATCCCCATGGAGTATTCGGCTGCCACGCAGGCTGCCTGCCTGACTTTTCGGTTCCGGAGCAGGGAGATGGGGATCAGGTGGTGCCCACCTCACTCACAGCAACCAAACAGATTAATAAAGATTCCAGCCCTGCTGATCCATCTTCTTCTGGCACCAAATCACACACGGATCCCATTATCATTACAGAGCTTTTGGGTTAATTGCAAATCAGGGAGTTTAGATTATTAATGCGAGGGGAAGCTTATGGGGGAGGGGGAGGGGAGGGCAGGGACCCAGCTGGCTTTTGCCCTGCCCCTGGCTGCCCCCCACCCACCTGCTGGCCTCCCGCTGTCTGCCTATCCCCATGCTCCCCAGACTACCCTCCCCCTCTCCCCAGGCGGCGTGGGCACGTGCCTTTGAACCATTTCCCTGGAACTCCGTGCAACAGGAGCATTAACGGCAAATGTGCTCCTTACACCTGGTGGCGTACGATCCACGCAGAGGAAATTAGTAACGATTAAGGTGTCATTAGAGGGAGACGTCTCTCTTCACCCAAAGTATTGACGGCGAAGGGCCCCGCAGTGCCGGTAACAAATGGATGAGACGCCGCCGCGCAGAGAGCTGCGGCGAGGATCCACGCCGACCCGAATGCGCCCCAGCCGTCCCCGAAACGGCGCAGTTAGCAGCTGCTCCGGGTCTTTCCGGCGGCGGTTGCCACAAAGGCGTTTAGCTGCCCCGGTGCATTCTCTCCACCCGGTGATTTTCTGTAGATGTGCTACGGTCGAGTAGCACATCTGAGCGACGCCTTTTGTTTTTCTGAGGTCTCCCACTGCCGGCCTAAGCGGCCTTTAAATACAACTTACTGAGGCTGCGTACTGCTTCTGGGGGAAAAAATCAGAATACATTGCCTATGTGTAGAAACATTCAGATTTCCAGCTTCTCTAGAAACAGTGGACTGCGGAGAACACTGGGCCCATTTCTCTGTGAGGAAATAGAGTGGAGTATAATCGACCCCATTTGATGTACCCGCAGTTTACCACAGTCCCCACCACTCCCTACTGCCCCCACCACTGTGATGGAGCAGAATCCCCATGGGTTGTAGCAATCTCACCACCTGGCCCTCTCCCCTTAGGTAGTGCCCACCTCCGTGGGCATTTGAGTGTGAAATCTGTGTTTTGGTTTATCCTCTTCCTTAAGACGATCAGACTGGATTATATTCCTCATTTCCTCACAGTCCTTAGGGCCCTTCCCCCACTACACTCCGACACCATTACACCGACCCCAAGTAAGTGCTTGTCGGAGTAAGGCCACACATCCATTCAAAGCCCTCTGCCACTCAAGAAACTCTTACTCCATCCTTCAGGGTCACTCCCACTTTTCACCTTTGCGAGCCCCCTCCCCCACCCCTGGGTCATCCCCGGGCCCCTCTCCCATTGCGCCACAAGGATCCCCAGGGGAGGGGCCCGCCTTCCTCTGCTGCTCCCCCCACGGGTCCAGCTGGCTCAGTTCTCCGCGAGTGCTAAGCCGGGCTCTATCGAATAGACTCACCCTGCAACAACGACTTCCTTTTCCCCACGCAGTGTGAGGTTCCAGTCGAGCCCCCAGGCGTTGCCACTGCTCTGGAGGAACACTAATCCCCACCAACCGCTTCAATTAGGGTCGATTGTCCGGTCCAGGGCCCCCCAGCCATCCAAGCCTCTCATCTGGCTGTTTGCTTTCTGACGGTCCCTTCCCAAGGTCCCCATGCCACTGAGGTGCTGTGCCTCCTTCCGGGCCAATCAATTCCATACAAGATACATCTACCAGGCTGTTGGAACGACTCATGAGAAGCCAACAGATTTGGCTTCAGTAGGTCACTCAGGAGGTCTTGAGTAGCCACCTCGCTGGACGTGGCCAGACAATTTCAGGAAGGGACCCACCCATGGGTCCTCTGTGCAGAAATGGGCACAGGTCTTGGGAGTGTGGCCCCATACCACTGGCATGTCAGCACCCAGCTCAAGAATCAGAGCTGGGCAGCACTCTGGAGCTCCTGCAGGCTCCTTGAGTGCCCCCTGAGATGAACTGCCCTCCTGGCTTTGGATGAGCGGGCCCCAATTGTGTGCCTTCGGCAGACGCACAGCACCAGAGTCGCCTGCCCCACTTCCTTCCCTCGGTGCTGTGTGGGTAGGGTTCATCCATGCTCTTGCATGCAATAGCATCATCCACTCCCGTGCCTTAATAGCAGAGATTCCCAGCACTTTCCATCTCCTGGCACACGTAAACTAATTTTTAAAATCCTGCAGCACACCCAAAAATTTATTTTTTGCCAATCTGACCAAAAGCTAGATATAATTTTGATTGATTTACAAAAAAAAATGATAATAATAGTAATTACCTACGTGTTTTGCTCCGAAGTGACTTTTAAAAAAATCAGGTGCCTATACTTGTATCTAAGGATTTCTGGGACCAAGAATCAACCAATCAGATACAACCTTATTATGCAATGGACCAATAAGATGCAACCCCATATATGTGATGGTTCAAGACGGGGCTTCTGCACCGGGCGGCTGCTGTTGCGTTGGCTGTTGTTATTTTTTATTTGACACTCTCAGGGAAAAGAGCTCAGTGCCCCTGACTCAATAGACAGGAATTGCATGTTTTAAAATTCCTTGCAGCTCACTTGTTCAAAATTGCTGCTTTATAGTAGTAATCTGCTATGTGAACATACCACAATTTATTTATCTTCTCTAATGTTGATGAAAATTGGACATCCCCTGCCCCCAGTTTTGGCCACTGCAAACATTCCAGTCCACGTCTCAGGCTAAACACACACACGCATTCTACTGGCTGTGAGTCGGAGCAACATCACTGGGCCATGGATTCGTGCCGATTCAGCTTTTGGCACCTAACACCAAAAAGTTTTCCAAAGTGGCTGTTATTCATTAATTTTTAAGATTTATTTCTTCTTTAATTAATCCGTTCAATAATGACTTCACACCTGCTTTGCGCAAGCCATTGTGCTAATTGCTGCAGAAAATGCAAAGATGGAGAAGAGCTCATCACGGCCTTTGCCCGTTTTCACTGGCTGTGGGGGTTCGTTGCCTGTAGGGTAGAATCCAGATGCCTGCGCTCGGCACCCAAGAACTCGCCCACCTAGAGTCAAGTGACTGCCAGGCCAGAGGTCTGAGACCCTCCTGCCTTCCAGGGCCAGCTGTAAAACTGCTGGGAGAGAAATAAGCAAGGGCTGCTTTGAGGAAGTGGCATTTAAACTGGTGTCACCTGTGATGATGACGAGGGCCCGGGCACGGGAAGAGCAAACCTATGGGGCTGCCCAGCGGGAAAGAGCAAGTGTTAAGACTCAAGCGTGGAGCAGCGTGGTGTGCTCGAGGGAACCAAGGGCCAGTGGGACAGGTGTCTGGCCGGGCAGGGACAGAGTCCTACGTGCTGTGGACAGAGGGTTAGAAAGCAGCCAGGTCATGCAGAGCCTAGCTCACTGGGGCAGATAGTCTGGGTTGTGTTTTGTGAGCGATGGGAAGGCCCTGGAAGGTTTGGGGCAGAGAGACGACGGGATCCGACGCGTGGTTTTAGGTCGCCCTGGCAGGCGTGGGGAGAACACGCTGGCAGGAGCAAGACAGGTGCCTGGAGGCCAGAGAAGCAGCTTTGGGGTGAAATGAGGGCTGCCCCGAAGCAGGTGTGAGGGGAACAGAGAAGAGCTCATACTCGGGATCTCTTCGGGAGGAGAATAAACACCTCTTGTTATGGATTAGGAGTTGCGGGAAAGAGCAGAGGCAAGGATGTCTCTGGCTCCAGCATCTCGGCAGGTGATGGCATTGTTTGCCGATGTGGGGGCGGGGCATGTTGGGGGCGGGGCATGTTGGGGGCGGGACCAGGGTGCTGGGCAGCGGAGGACCAGGAGTTCAGCCTGAAGCTTTGGCATGGGCCTTGGTGAGAAGAAAGGACTGGAGCAAGGCAAGAAATGAAGATGTCTGAGTTCAGGGGGGAAGAAAAGGAGGTGGCTGGCCCACGTCGGTGTATATTTGAGATGCTTGGGCCAGGGACACAGACAGTTTTCATTATTCATAGAATTTAGATATACGACCTTTGCCCACACAAGCAGGGCTTGGTCTGTGCTAGGGAAACCACAGAGACGTACATTTGGGGAGATTTGATCAGTAATTCCTCCCATGCAGTTAAACACAGCAGCCCAGGCGGGAGAGATGGTACGATTTAATAATGCACAATGTGCCGCTGAGATGCAGTCTGGCTAACAGGAGTGATTGATAGCCACTTCCTGAATCTGTGACTCGCTTGCAGCGACGGCCCGAGGAAGGAGGAGGCAGAGATTCCCCTTGTACTGTGACCACAAGGTCTAGACATCTGTAATCCATGCCACACCAGGCAAGATCCATGGTGCATGCGGCAAGATCCCCAAATTATTATAGCCAGCCCCCACCCCCCGCCACAGTCTTGGCAAGGGTGAAAGACCAAAGTCAGCCAACTGTCCCATCTCTTTGCTGGGTTTGGTAGGTGGCTGCGTATGGACCCATGGAGTCAGGAGACTCAGATTGTAGCCCCCTCTCAGCCAGCAAGTCTCCTCCATGGGACCTCGGCAAGTGTGCAGCCCCTAACCCTCATCCATCCATCCATCCACCCTGTCAGAAAGTGTGTACTGAGGGCGAAGCACCTACCAGGAAAGGTGAAGGCACAGGGGACGTTGTAGTGATTGTAACACTCTTGGTCTGACGAGGCTGGTGGACGAGTAAAGGGCCAGCATCCCCCTCTGGCCAATGAGCTCGGGAGACTAGATCATCTCCAAAGCCTTCTGTATCTGCAAGCTTTCTGGAGTTAAAAGTAGGCATTAAAGTGAGCTATTCATAAAGCTTTTACATTAATTTTATTTAAAGGATCTATGACATTTTTGGATCATAAAGTAATATCGTTTCCTTGTGAAACTTTAAATGTGACCAAAAATGTATCATGTAGTAAATGAATTCTCCATTATAAAGCCCTCTAAGGACATAGGGGAAAATTGAAGTCGTTAGTGCATTCAAGCAGCTACATTTCGTTTACATTGTAACCTTTCCCCAAACCGTGATGCGTCTGATCGCTGCTGGGGTCAGACAGCGGCGTCCTGTGGTTGCCGGTGGCCACACCTGCCATTGGAGCTTGGAGCAGAGGTGGCCACAGTCGGGAATAAATTCCTCGAGATAATTATGGAGCATTATTTTAATAAACTCTGTATCAGCAATCCTCTGATGGCAAAGAAGACCACTTTGTGGGGGAAACAGGGGCATCGGTGGTTCAGAGATGAAAGCGATTCCACAAGGTTTGGACTCCGAAGGTGAAGAAATTTTAGGAATACCTGATCTCTTCGGGTAGCTTATTTTTTCATTTTGATGTATAAGAGCGATCATTGATTTTCACAACTAAATATGTTTCAAGTGGCGTTTTTATTAATCAGAAAACAAAATGTCTAGGTTACAAGAAAACGTTGAGGGGCTTATCCCAGGAATGCAAGGCTGGCTTAATAGAATAAAAGGGAAGGAAATGTGATCATTTCAACAGACACAAAATAAGCACTTTAGCATTCAAAATCCATTCCTGCTCAAAACCCTCAGTCAACTGCAAATTGGAAATAAGTTTCTCAGGCTGATAAAGGACACATCCCAGAGACCACACGTCACACTTAATGGTAAAACGCCAAAAGCACTTCCCCTAACATTGGTAACGAGGCAGCACCTGCTTGCTCTCACCGCTGCTATTCAGTCCAGCACAGCTGGGGCTGGTTGTTGCCATGAGGCCCAAAAATCAACAAAAACCATACATATCAGAAAGGAAGAAGCAGAACTACAGTTACGTCTAGATGATGTAATTGTTTGCATAGAGAATCCCAAGGAATCCATCAAAACATTGCCAAAGCTAATAAATGCCTTTAGGAAGTTTGCAGCATACCGAGTTAATACACAAAATTCATGCTATATTTCTGGACTAGCAGCAAACTATTAGAAATAAAATGTAAAAATAGATTCCACTTGAAATAGAGCTAAAAGCATAACATAATCAGGAATAGATTTGATAGGAAAGACTTCTCCAGCGGAAAATAGAGAACTCGGCGGAGGGAAATGAAAGCAGCCCCAGAGAGATGGTGAGCGTGGGGGAGGGAAGACTCGGGGCTGTTAAGACGGTAGTTGTCCTCAGCCATCCTGGAGATTCCATGCACCTCGAGTGAAATCTCAGCAGGCTTTTTTATTTCCTGGTAGAAACTGACCAGCTGATTATGAATTGTGTATGGAAAAGCAAAGTCCGAAAATCTCCAAAATTACCTGGAAAAAGAACAAAACGGGAACCTCTGCCACCTGATTTCGAGACTTGGGGAAAGCTTTAGTGACGAGGACAGTACTGGCCCGGTGACTGACAAGGATCAATGCGACAGACTAGAGGCCCCGCACGGAAGCAGTATCTGATTTTCAATGAAGACAACAGACCGTTGGGGAGATGGAAGTCTTTTCGATTCGTTGTTCTGGAAAAACTCTGTCCTCGGATTAGTAACCACAATTCTTAGCTCATGTCACACACAAAAAGTAATCTTAGATGGGTGTTAGACACACGTGCAAAAGTTTAAAAAAATGTATAGATTTTAGAGAAGGAGGCACAGGTAAACAGGTTGCAGAAAACTACTTTAATTAAAGGAAAAAGATCTTTAAAATCTATCAAAATTAAAACTTGCTTTATCAAAAGGTCAAGTTAAGACAATGAGTAGACAAGCTACGGATAAAGAGAAAATGTCATCAAAACACATATCCGTAGAAGGACCGCTTGCAGGATACATAAATGATCCTATTGCTCAATAATAAACAGACAACGACCTACTTAAAAACGAACAAAAGATTTGAGTAGACACTTCACAAAAGAAGATACGTAAATAGCCAATAAACACATGAAAAATGGACACCATTAGTCATCGGGAAAATGCAAACCAAAGCCGTAATGAGACACCACTTCCCATCAACCAGAACAGCTCAAATTAAAGAGACTGGCAGAGTGAAATATGGGTCAGGTCGCTGAGCGACTTGAACCCTGGCGTGCTGGCAGGCATGTTATATGATCAAACCCGTGTTTAAAAGGTCTGACAGTTTCTTATACAACTAACGCTACTACCCAATACCCAGCACTCCCACTTCTAAGTTGCGTCCCACAATAAATGACAATGCATGTCCCCCAAAAGGGACGCACACGAATGTTCATAGCAGCTTTATTCACAGCAGAGGTAACTGGAAAAATCCCAGGCGCAGCGTTAAACAAGCCGGTAGCTTCACCGGATGCTACGTTACTCGGCAACGAGAAGGAACGAAGGACCAGCCCAGGCACAATGTGGATGGACCTCAGAAGCACTCTTCCGGGTGTGAAAAGCCTGACCTAACTCTAGGGCACCCGAGACTCATCCGCAGTGGGGGAGATGGGAACAGCGGTTGCTCAGGGGGGGAATGGGAGTCAGACGTTACTGGGAAGAGGAGTAGGGCGCCTCCTGCTGGCGGCGGCAATTTCTTTGTAGGGGCTTGAGTGGTGGAGTTTTTAGAACCCATAGAACAGGCCTCAGATTTGTGCGTTTCATTTGTATGTAAATTTTACATGAATACAGAGTGACTGTAAGCACACGTTGAATTCGAATGAATGAAGTCCATGCTGAACTATTTAGGGGAAAATATGTGATGTCTTCGATTTACTTCGACGTACCCTCCAAATTTCATGGATCAATGGATGAGTAGATAGGTCATAAAACAAGCATAGTAAAGTGTTCATGGTGGACTCTAGATGCCTTGGTTTATTGTAAAATCCCCTTAACGTTACTGGATGTTTGAATATTTTGGTTATAAAATGTTGGCAGTGAAAGAACTCTAAAACCATCTGGGTAGAGGGATGGAGCGAAAAGGGGAACAGACCCACGGATGTGGACAGCAGCGTGGTGACTGGGGCCGGAGGAGAGGGGTCTCAGAGGTCTAAATGGTAATGGGGAAAAATACAGTAAAGATTATATTTTTTAAAAAAGGAAGGAAAAAGAAAACGTTCCAAGAGCCATCACTGACTCTCCAGGCGACCTTGTCCCTGAGCCTCCCAGGGGTATGGGAAGGAGACGCACCTTCTGTAAGGGAGCTCTCCTGGAAGACGCTCGAGGGCGTATCCTGCCTCGGTCTCCGGTCTCCGGTCTCCACCGACAGGCTGCAAGCATCCAGAATCGCCGTGTGCCCCACCCCCACCCCGCACCTCCTCCCGCCCTTACCCGCAAGAACAACTTTGATGACCACATAAAATACCCGAACAACAGACACAGACGGCACTTTGCAGAGCCGAGCTTAAAAACTCCCCGATTACATATTTACTCCGAGCCTGTCAGGAAGTGGATGGCTGCAGGTCTGTAATGAGGGGCTGTTTGAAAGTCAAGTGTTCAGCAAATTTGGCCGGCGGACGCTTGGGGAGTTCCTACCTCAAAATTACCAAGTACAGCAATGTTCGCATCAGGAGAATCCTCCCCTGCCTGCTGCACCTCCACCCAAGCAAACCACCCCGGGCCCCCCATGCCTGGTGATGAGTCTCTGCCTCCTCTCTGGAGCCCACTTATCCTGAAGACCCCATGTCATGGACCATGGGGTTCCTTGTGCTGAACCCCCAAAGATAAGTGGGTGCAGGGATAAAAAAATTCACCTAAAGGCAGACCTTCCAGCTCTAGGATTGGGGCTGCTCCAGGGAGCTTTCGTGGAGGGAAGTGGCATTCGTCCAAGCCAACGTGGACCAAAGTCCTTTTCTGGTTGGGACAGAGGGGTCGGCACAGCCCAGAGTAGGGCCGATGGCGGAGGGCAAGTCCCTTCCCGTCTCTGAACCCTGAGACCTTGAGCTGCAGCTGCGGGAGTTTGGATTCACCCCGCGGTTTCCCAGTTTGGGACGGCTGAGGCTCTGGGAGGGCTTCGAGCCACCATGCGTGTGTGCAGGTGGCACCGGGCCACCGAGCAGAGCGGCCATCGCTTGTATGGAACTGTGCCTGCTTGGTGTGGCAGTGGCGCTCACCACCTGCAGGTCCCAGAGGCCCATTGGCAGGTACAGATGATTTTTCTCTTTTTGAAAAAATTCAAAATGTATTCCTGTCATTGAAAACATGCTATTAATGCCTTACACAAACGAAACACAACACCTGCCCCGTTCCAGGCTCTTCGTTAAGCACGCTGACTCTATTATTTAATAAAACGATCTTCATTCAGGATCAATATTCCCATTTCACAGATGAGCAAACCGAGCTGTGGAGAGGCTGAGTCCTTGGCCCAGGCCCGATGGCTGGTAGGGGACAGGGGGCCCAGCCCCAGTCTGCGTTCTCCCTGCAGCCCGCCCCCTGACTGACCACTGGGAGCTTCCTGATAAACAGGTGTCACACCTTTTTAGTTAAAGACATATGTACTGTGTACATCTCTCATAAATTCCGATGTGAGGATGAGGTCACTGTGAATAGATGCTGTTTGACAAAAATGTCAGGTGAATGGAGAAAGAACAGTGGAAAAAGAGAAACAGGCGGGTGAATCTGCCGGACTCCATGGCCCGTGTGGGCCTGGGTGGGCTGCACCACGAACGCCTGAGGGCCGGCTGGGGAGCTGCCTCCAAACAACAGCTGACCTTGATACTCCTCCAAGGAGTTTATTTCTGGATTATGTTCGGTGGCTCTTTAAATGGCCACACTGCTGGTCTCCACGTTGCACTGAGCCAAGTAAAAGAAGCAAAAACAAAACACCATTTCTCTCTGCATGTCCCTAAACACCGCGTCAAGCGCTGGGCAGGTTTTTACGGCCATGAGAAAGCCTGATGTCAGCCTGGCGGCAGCGACAACACTCACATCAGCCTGCACAAACACAGTACCATCAGAACGCATGTCTTCTCTGATGCTACATTGTATCAGAAGCATTAAATACACATTAAAGGGATGTTTGAAGACTATTTGCCATAAGTGGCAGATGTTATGAATAATAACCGGCAAAATCCTCCTGAATTCTAGGAAGGTGTGCTCCATAAAGCTTGCCTATAAATCTTTAATAGGGCTGAAATGCATTGAGTGAGCCGTGATTAGAAGAAATCTCTGATCGTATTAAGCCATTGGAGATAATAGAATCGGATTGGCAGCCTCAAAAATAAAATAAAAATAAGGCAAGAAAGTGGACACATCGTGGATATGAAGGGTTTCCTAGTTAAAGCTTTGCATGGTTTTTGGCTGGGGCAGGGGGGAGCCGGGCAAATCCGTGTGAGACACACGTGCACACACACGCACACACACAGTGGCATCCCAAACTGCCATCACTCGCTGAAATTTATGTAAATGAATATGCATTCCTTTACATGAAAAATTGGCAACATCTGCGCTCCATTTAAACAACCTGATTTAACAGAGTCACCGAGAGATAAAGAGTGGGGGCGTGAGGAGGGGCGGGGGGACAAACGAACTCATCCACCCTCCCTTCGAGGATCTCGAAAAACAAATAAAATAAAATACAGGTTACAGGCAAACCAAACTGCGTAGGAAACATCGTCCCAGAGGACTCAGCTTCCCGGGAAGCAGAGGTGTTTAAGGAGAGAGACAAGACGCAGCCGCAATAAACTCTGGCTCAATAAAACTTAATTAACCCCTTGGGGCCTCGGCGGGGAAGCTCGCCTGCAGACAGAGAACATACGATCCCCGAGCCTGGCTCCAAGGGGTTAACTCGGCCTCCCCGCCAGACGACTGAGTGCCAGACCTAGAGGTGCGAGCGGCCCGTGTGCCTGCACAAGCACGCAGTGTGCACACGTATTCACACGCACGGCACGCGCGGCCATGCCAGCCGCTCCCCTAACCTTGGGGTGGTTGGTTAACCTTGAGCCCGGACTCTCAGCGTCCAATCACTGGAGGGCTCTCGGTCGCCTCTGCAGGAGCTCAGCCGCACCCCTGCCCACTACAAGGGGTCTCCCAGCCTCTGCCGGGACCCCTCAGGGCCCGGAGACTGGCTTCCTCTGCCCGCAGCCTGTTCCATCCCCGCATCTATTGGGCCGATGGAGGCAGTTCCTTTTCACACCTGCCTCCTCAGGACCACCTGTCAAAAGAGCCGCTTTTCCTGCAGCCCCTGGCGCTTCCTCTCGCTGGGGCGACAGAGGAAGAGGCAAACCAGATCCAAGAGAAACGCCCAGTGTTTGTTCTTTACCTGCTGGACGTCTGGCTACACGTTCAGAAACACACTCCCGCTCTTGAACAGTTACTGGGGGTTGACTGGGAGTGTTTAATGTCATGAGAAAGAGGGTATACACCACAGACACGTGACCTGTTAGCTACAAAGAGCTGAGGGCAGGGGGACACCTGATGGGCAATCAGGGGAGGCTTCACGGAAGAGAGGGCATTTACTTTTTGGCTCCTGTCTCCCAGGGATAGTGTGGTTAGCCCTGGGGGATGGTTTCTGGTTGCAGATGGCACATGGCTTCCCGGGCCCTGCAGTTCCTTTTCAAGCCTCCTCCTCATGCTGAGGAGCAAGTGCTGGCACGTGCCACCAGACTTCAGGCTCTGAGCCCTGGGCCGGGAACATCAGGCTAAACCTCAGGAAATGTTTAGTTTTGCTTCTATTGCTGTTTAAAGCAAGGGGGGTCTTGGTTTTCTCTCGATGGCTGTATTATACAACTTCTTTCAAAATAAATGTTGAAGCTGGAAAACAGTGAACGAACAACCCAAGGTCCTGTGACGGATGATTAGAGGAGGAAGATGCGGTACATACACACAGTGGAGCGCTACTCGGTCGTAAAAAGGTCACACACTGCCGTCTGTGACAACGCGGATGGGCCCTGAGTGTTCCCCTGAGTGAGACGTCAGACGCAGGAGGATGAGAACTGTGCCGCTGCACCCGCAGGTGGGGTGTAAAGCAGAAAACGGCAAGTGAGCAAACAGACAAAAAACCAAACCACAGACACAGACAGCAGAGTGGCGGTACCAGAGGGGAGGTGGTGGGGGGCAGGGGGCTGAGGAGGAGGATAAAGGGGGTCAAAGACACAGGGACGAAAGGAGGCTGGTCTTCGGGTGGTGAGCACCCAACGCAATAGGTGGATGATGTATTAGAGCCATATACTTGAAACTTAGGTTATTAACCAATGCTACCGCAGTAAATGTAATCTTCGAAAATGGTGAACTAACTTGGAGGAAAATATGGAGTCGACCACACAGCTGTCGTGTGGCAGACCGTGCATCCGGGTTTGGGGTCACACTCTGGCGAGCCTCTGGGAAGGGCATGGTGGAAGGGCACCTCCCCTCTCACGCACTGGTTGCCCTGCAGGCGGCTGCAGGGTGGGGTTCAATTCCTGCCTCTGGGCCCCCCTTTCTCAGCCTGCCCCATGCAGTCCCGGGAACCTGCAGCTCCCGGGCTCAGCGGATCAAAGGTTTACGGCCACACAGCAGGAGCAGAAGACTCCGGCTCACAGCAATAAGAGTGAGCCGATATTACCCTGCAGCGCATGGTTCTCCTGAGCACAGCACATCGGGAAGAGAGGTGGGCAGGGCCCGTGGTGTTCCCGCTGCCCAGCTCGGGGCACACGGGGACCGGCAGCTGCTCTGGCAGGTTGGCTTCTTGGCCGAGGATTCAAAAGGAGGGGCTGCTGCTCACTCCACCTCATTTCTGTCCCTGCAGCCGAAGCACTCTGTGGTTTTGGGCCGGCCCCTTGCCTTCTCTGCGCCCAATCTGCCACCTGCAGGGGGCAGGTTATTAAGGCAGTCATTAGCCTGGACACGGTGATCGAGTCGCAGGGGTAAAGAGCCCTTTCGGCTTCTCATGCAGCTTAAACATGGTGGATCTCCAGGACGGCCAGAAAGAAGCATTTCCAGACCAATTCTGCAGCAAAACTCCTGGCCAAGCCTCTTCTTTCTCCGCGCTGCCCGCACTCTGAGCACATACATCGAGTGACCGCGGGCTGTTCCAGAGCCCAGGGGACCTCCCTTCCTTTTGTGCTGCTGCTCAGCTTTTTCGGCACAGAAGTCTGAGCTATCTTTCTTCTCCTGACTCACGCGTGACCCACTGAGTCTCTTTAAGCTCCCCCCCATCGTCGAGGGAGGGCGAGCAGACCTCTCAGCCCCCGGCTCCATTGGAGCCCAAGAACCAGGGCAGGAAAGGCTCCGCTGTCACCGGGAGAGTGGGATGTGGGGGGAGTCCACGGCGGGCCGCCGGGTGCACAATGTCACACCCCAGACTTCCATTCCGCCAACAAAAGGACCTGCTCTTGGACTGCAGCTCCGCCTGGAATACTGAACCTGAGCCACCCTGCGCCCGGTGTGGCCCCGGGGAAGTCAAAGACTGTCTTCGTAGCAAAGACAGCTTTGCTTCTGTAAGTGCACCAGTTTTGATCAAGCACAGAGAACGACCCCCGGCAAACAGAGTGTTCTGTCCCTCCCATGAGGTGACATTGTCCCCCTGGAGGGTCTTCCAACAAGGGGGAGGATGTGAGTCACTGGAGACCCTCTGCCCCTTTGGGAGTTGCCTCCTCCAGTAAGGACTAGCTTCCCCTCTATGAATACGTCCCTTTCCCAACCAGCCATCTCTAACTAGATGGGTGATCTTGGACAAGTCCCTTGTCCCAGCAGAGCCTCCACCTCCTCATCTGTAAAGTGCCAATCAGCAAAGGTCGCAGCCCGTGCGTTAAAGCGACCTGAGAGGTTGCCTGAGCCCTTTGGGGCATTGCTGACTCTCCCTGAAACTCAGAAACACGCAACCCAGTACCCGCTCTCAGGGAAGTAAGTGAGGTCTTGCTTCCAGCGGTTCTTAATGGTGAGGGGCTGACTCTCTCCGCGGGGCAGGGGGGTTAGGTTAGCCCCCCAGCCCATTGATCCACCCATAATAGAGCTTCTGACTCTGGCTCAGGAAGGTGGAGGACGATGCCCATGAAGTCATTGTGGAGAAGCAGGGCCCCTCCCCCCGTCCCCGCCTCCCTTCCCCAGCCCCTACTGGATGGAGCTGCCCTCTCTGAAGTCCAGTCTCTCCGCAGGGACGAGAGACAAGCGGAGTAATGGCGACACCCCCACCCCCGCCCAGGGCAAGAGCCTCCCCTGACCCTCATGAGGTGTCCTGAATGTTCCCCCTGCCCAGCTGAAGCATTACAACCGCATGCGCCCCACAATGGGCTCCACGGAGGGTGCGGGGCAAACAGAATGGGATAGCAGGAAAAGCAAGGAGCACTGGCCAGCACGTGGGAAATGCCGGCTCCAATATCATGCTGTCGTTTGGCCGGGGGCAGCTGTTAGCTCTGGTCTTCAAGCTCCCGGTCTGTAAGAGGGGCGGGTTAACCCTGCCCATGTCGGCAGTTTCTCTGGAGGGTCCACTGACATGATGTGCGTGCGAGAGCCCAGTGAATGCTGAGGCGGTGTGCACGTGGAAGGGATTCTGTTCTTTGTAAGAGTGGGAGGGGCTGTGCTGGCCAGGGTCCCCCCAGCCCCAAGGCCCCCCGAAAGGATCGGTCTCTGTCAAAAAAGGCCGACACGTGGACAGCAGTGGGAGCTCGAAAGCTAATGACCGGATCAAAACCAACAGGCGTGAGGAGGGAGGCGGCCTGGAAACTGCGTTATGAGCTGATCAGAAAGGAGAAAAGAAGTAAAGTCATTAGCTTAATTAAGGGGCAGGAGAGAATGATGAAACACGTCTCCAGCAAAACGAAATTAAGCATTTAGAAGATATTAAAAATGCATTTGAACCCACTGGTGACGCAGTTCTAATAACATTCGCCAGGGCTGCAGTCAGCTATCAAGTCCGTCTGAGATCCCGGAAAGATCTCTCCACAGGACAGGGCCCGGCCACCACCTCAAGCCTCCCAGCCGTATCCTCTGGCCTCGAGTCCTCCAGCCTTCTGGCCACTCCCTCCCCAGGGACCCCCCTGGGTCCTCATGGCGCCGACCCACACCTCCAGCTTTAGCGAACTGGGCTGGTATTGATGTATTCTCAAGATCTTGATTTCTTTTACATTTCATGTTCCCTTTCTGAAGGGAACTTAAAGATTTAACAGGATCATATTCTGGATCATTAAGATAATGTTTTTACATAATTCTTGTCATAAGATTCCGTGCCTGTGTTTGAATTTACAGTCATCCACACGACAAAATGGACTAGCTCTGCTCCAAGTAATAGGACTGTAATAACAGCTGGCTTTTATAGAACACCTACTATGTGCTAGACACTTTTTAGGGTGCATACTATGTGCAGGGCACTTTAAGTACATAATGTGCCTTAACTCAGTTAATACTCACTTTTAGCAAATTCCCTTTGTATTTTCATTGCTGTCACAGATGAGAAAGTCGGGCCGGGCTGTGTCCGCTGTGACCACCTCACTGTGTTTGTGGCACCCGTGGGAAATACATCATGAAACTGACATAGGCCAATGAGCATGGAGTCAGGAAGTCCTCCGTATACATCATGCATTGGATTTTGCAGGAATTTAAAAAGAGACAGGTAGGGGGAGCAGATGGTAAAAATGGACACAACAAGCTCAGAATGCACTGGCGCCCCCAGACTGGCCCCATCCTTGGATAACACGTCCTCAAAGACCTCAGCCAGCCCCGGGAGCTGCATTCCCAAAGGACACCCCGAGTCTGTCCCCTTCCACTTGACCCCATGTGAGCACTCAGGCCTTGACGCAGCCGTCCAAGCAAGACAGACCCTCATGGGGGAGGGGCTTGGCAAAGCTTCCCGGGACCTGACCTGGGCCTCAAAGTCCGGACTGGTCGCGGAAGTGCTGGTGAGGGGGTTCAAGGCACAGCAGCCCCTTAGCAGGGAGGGAGGAAGGGGGCCACGGGCTCAAGGAAAAGGGAAGGATCGGAGGCCGCAGAAGACTCCCCGAACTGGATAACAATGCCAGAGCAGACGCGCGATCCCAAGAGGTGGAGAATGACTTCAGGCATGAGGAAATCCCAACACTCAGGCGGTGTCACCGAACTCTCTTCTCTCCATCCCACAGCTGTGTCCCCGCCCCATGCCACCTCACTCTCAGGCTGGCCCAGTCCACAAGGTGGCCCGGCCACCCCAGGCTCTGCCTTCCCAGCCAGGCCACCGGAGTGCAGACTGTCTCTGTGCCAGCGGTCCCCACAGAACCTCAGGATCCCCCCTGCGTCGGCCAGCACCAGTCACGTCTCCGTGTCCGAGCTGACCCCGGGGCCCAAGGGGTGAAATGTGGTCAGTGGTCAGGACCCAATCATGGTCCCTTTTGAAACTGGAAGATGAGATGCCCATGAACTCGTGGCCAAGCTCGAAGAAGGGGTTGTTCCCACAAAAGCAAAAACCCAGGCTGGGGAGGCAGAAGCAATGTATTTCTATGGTGGAGCCAATGACGGCCCAGGAGACAGTCTGACATTTGTTAAACTCTTGGCCAGCCCAGGGTGTATGTGTGTGCTTGTTTTCTGAAGGCCAAGGGCAATGCCGAATGGCACCCCAGGGCACAGGGGGGATTTATGGTAAGAACACGCTCTTCCCCCACAGAGCAGGCTGCCTGCCCCAGACTCCTCCGATGAAGCCCCACTTAATTGCTTGTGGTCTTGGATGAACTTCCAGCTCGGCAGCCCTAGGAGAGGAGAAACTGCACCGACAGCCTGCTTCCCCCACTTGCATGCTGAGCCACAGAGAAAGTTATTGAACCTGTCTCAGCAGGGAGTCCCCAGCTGCAGAAACAGGATGGCAACCCCTGTCCATTCAGGGCCACAGGCGGAGCTGGAGAGAGAGCAGGACTGTCATGGAAGCTTTCCAGGCTGGGGGCGGGCGGCAGCGGAGAATGGGGAGGCGGGACTTTGGAACCTCCACGGGAGTTAGTCATCTGAAGGGTTAGAGGACCCGTTCCCCCAACTCTCAGAACTCTTGGCAAGGCGCTCTCCTGCTTCTGGTGGTAATGAGAGAACATTTTTTTTTTTTTGCCTTATGACCAGTTGTGCTTCTTGTGAATTCCTCCAAACTAGGACCGACCCCCTGCAGTTGGTAGCTGTGTTCCAGAGCACAGACATTAAGTGCATGGGGCCTGGAGAGAGGCTCTCCTGTGCTAGGCTTGTGTGATGGACAGGTGGATGAGTACCTCTTCTTGAAGAGATCAGAATCTAGTAGGGGGCGGAGGGAGAGAGGAGAAGGGTGGGGGGAGAGAGAGAGAATTTTAATTTGATGACATCGTTTTGAGCCCTGCCCAATCTTTACAATTATATGAACTCGATACAAAATTCTTCTAGTGCTGAGGCCAATTTGAATGAAATTATTTATCCCCTTGCAGTAAAATGCCACCTAACTAACTGATACAGTCGTGAAACCGGTCTGCAAACTCTGCTCTGACGTCAGAACCCTGTGCCTGCTATTCCGCAGCACAGTTCAGAGAAGGGCTGTGTGCCAGCAAACCTGGCGGTGGAAGGTGGCTCCCTGAGGCGACGGACCCCACAACCCCACCAGGACGCGCCTCTGGGGTGGCGACCAATGCCTCCCGTTTGTAAAAGTTCGGACACGTGCGTTCTCTCACTCCCGAAGCTCTGGGACACCGTCCGGGTTTCTCCCACCACCGACCCTCTCCATCAGCTCTTCTGAAGAACCTTCACCCCTCTAACTGGCCGCGCTCAGTACGAGCTCCTCTCCAGCCTTGCCTTCAGCGAATTCCAGATGTCCACGTAGCTTCCGTGGCCTCGTCCCGGACGCAGATTTGAAAATGGCTCATTCGAAAGCGATTCTCAGTCTGCAGACTGACTGAGAAATACCACAGGGGCCAACCCCATGATTCTGTCTGCGATGTGAGCGTTAAGGGACATTGGGGGCAGGGACACTTTCCCCACCCTATCCATTCCCCCTACCCAGGATTTCAAAGACTGGGACCATCTTTCTTCTCAGCCTTTATATTTCCGGAACAAAGGGGCCCATTTTGATCTGTCCCGGGATGGCGTACCTGCCCCCACCCCCTTGATCGTTTCCGATGTCCTCCTCACTTCCTCCAGCTTCTGATGTCTTTTAAAGAGGTACCCAGAATTGCACGCAGAATTTCCAGAGATCAGAGACTCGAGCTTTTATCTTTGCCCACTGATGTTCAAAAACTTGATCCCAATAAAGTGAGTCATTCTGAGCAATTTGTATTAGAATCGAAGCCCAAAGTCATTCATTTTTTTCCTTCACACCGCTCAGGGTGTTGTTACTCGATAAGAAATTGGGAAGATTCTACTGTCTGCCCAAGCTTGTGACAGTGGATCTTTTGGGGCGTCAGACAGGGTGAGAAATTATTCTCTTCCCCCCGGGAGTGTACAACAGAGCTGGTAATGGAGGACCGACTCGTAAGAAGCCACCGACAATAACGTCTCCCACTAGAATTTTACACGGAACACGGAAGTACTCTTTCACACCTACTATTTCATTTGTTCTGACTCCAGTTGCATTTTACAATGCGGAGATAAGAGGCAGAAGGTGAGGATCCTCAGGATTTACACACAAATCTTCTGCTTCCAAGTTCATGAGCCTCTGCCCTCAACAAGGACACCCCTTCCCAATCCCCCAGAAAAAGTCTTAGCACTGAAGTTCCAAGACACACAGGAAGGCTCGAAACTCGGAAGCAAGTTACGGCCTGAGATACACAGGAGAATAGAAAGCCTCCATTCCGTGAGCACTGAGGAGGTGGACCTTTGAGACAGAGCCCTCCCCCCATCCCAGCTGAGGGTCTCTCTGCAGTCTCCTGGTGGGCTGAGCTCACCTTCCACATCTACCCACCCGCCTCGGAGACTGCTCTCTCTACCGCACTGCCTGCCATCGCTCACTTCCTCTCCATCCAAACGCAAAGCACTGCTTTCGGTGGACAAACGTCCCCTCAAAGCTTTCGCAGTGCTGTTCAGACTTCTCCCACGTGTGTGTCCCTCTGGGCGATAATCCAGTCTATGGTTCAGATCCGAAAGCCCTGGGGACACTGTTCAGGGTCAGTCCGTGCGTGTGCAGCTTGGTGGGGAGGCCGGAGACTCACTCATACATGATGTTTTGAGATCTCAGAATTTCCTCTTTCCAGCAACACCAAGATGTAGGCATCCTTACTGCCATTCGCCAGATTCACCTGAGGTCACGCAGTTAAGAGCAGGGAGACCAGGATGCCTGCCCGGGTATGCAGACACTTGTGCTTCTGTCAGGGATGTAAACCTTGTAATAATGGCCAACACTGGGCTCATTTTATCTGTTCCTTATTATAGAAAAAGCAGCAGGCTCCCAGAAGCAGCGTGATGAGTCAGGATTCAAACTACAGACCTGAAAGCCAGGCGCCATAGTAACTATTCTCTGGGAAATTTGTGTGGCTAGCTATGCAAAAAGGGCTCAGCAAAGGTTTCTTACAAAACAGGGTGGGTTTTTTTTCCCTAAAATAAGCACAAAGGAATTATTGTATCTTCATGGGGGAACTGGGTTCGTGTTTGAGATCCCACAGCACTGCTGACGAACTCAGCGTGTTCCTCCGTGTGTTTGCAAATGCGCCCCCTCCCTCTGGCTTCACTGACGTAGCAGTTATTCAATTTCCTAAGAGATTTCACCTGGAGCAGCCCCATTTCCACCTACCCGTTTCCCAGGACCCTCCGTGGAAGGGCGATCAGAAATCCATGGAGGCTTCCTCCCTGTACAGCCATCTTCTGATTCCCCAGGCTCCGACAGCCTGGCTGCAAACCTGGGGTCATGCAGTCGCTCTCATCAGAATGAGAAAGAAACACACCTGGAATGTACCCGACTCCGTTCCACCAGCCTGGCCCTCCCCCTGGATGGGAACCCATTCGCCGTGGCCTTTGAGTCCTTCTGGTGGAATAAAGATGTTTCTAGGAAGATAGTCTATGAAATGAGAGTAAATATAGTGGCCTTGCCTCAGAGAGCTTTCTATAGCAGCGGAGATTATAATAAAGACAGAAAGTGCCTTGTGACCCCCCCACCTCGCTGCATTTCCATAACAACGCAGCTCCGCAGGCCCACAGTGGGGCCAGGAAGCCGGCGAGAGATTGACAGCTGTTTTATTTCTGTGCAGGTTTTTCAGGGTCAAAGATCAGGGAGGGCTGCTCTCAGGAGTATTGTCCTAGGTGCTTGATGGAAGATAAATTCACCACACTGATCAGCCTTTGGAAATCTTTTTACCAGTTAATTCTCAAGATCTCTTACTAGTGCATTTTAAAATATATTTATTTGAGAGAGAGGTGGGGGGAGAGAGAGAGAGAGAGAGAGAGAGAGAGAGAGAGAGAAAGCTGTACCATCAAACAACACATACTTCACTGAAATTGAATTCCTTGGAGCAGTTTCTTGGTGTCTCAGAAATGTCTTGCCCTCTCCTTTGAGCTGTTTCTTTCCTTTTGTGTCTTACCCTTGGAGGTTTTAATTTCGTGAACACAGAGGATGTTCAGATGCACACAGCCAGTGCAGTAACTGCCCTGAAGAGATACCCCCCCCAAAACACACACACAGCACTATTGCTGCCAGTGGCAGGAGACAAAAACACAGAGCTTTATAAAGCAGGTTTGAAACAATCAGCCCCCAAGGCTGGGAGTGAGCTGGAATTTCACGCTGTGAAGAGACGACATGGTCAGAAAGACTTTTCCCTAACAGCCCGGGATTGTGGATTCCACAGCGTTCTGGGATGAGAAAGGGGATCTACTTCCAGAGTCCATCAAGGTTCGCCCCACATTTCCATTTAAAAAGCTGTGGTGCATTAGCACGATGGACTATTACTTGGCCATAAAAAAGAATAGAACCTGACCATTTGCAACAGTGCGGACGGACCTGGAGGGCATTGTGCTGAGTGAAACAAGCCAGACTGAGAAAGACACATGCCATGCGATTTCACGTCTATGTAAAATCTAAAGAACAAAATAAATGAGCAAACGGAACAGAAACAGGCTCACAGACACAGAGCAGACGGACGGTTGCCAGAGGGGAGGGGTTGGGGGCTGGGGGACAAAGATGAAGGGCTGAGAAGAACAGAGGGGGATTCTTTAAAATTACAAAGAAATTTTTAAAAGGTGGAAAAAAAAAGAATGCTCTGGCAACAACCACAGAAACAAGAAGTGCACCCCACTGGGTTTTATGGGCTCTGGTTACAGGCGGGGAGCTCGCAGATGGCAGAGAGTGGAGCCGGAGGTGGAGGGCAGGGCCTGCCTGCTGCCAGAGAACCACACGGTCGTTGGGAAAAGACGGGCCCGCGTGGGGCCAGGTGTCTCAGCCCAGAGACCGGAGCCAAGTTAGAAACAGGTCCAGCTGTTGACTTCCTGGCCTGGCAAGGCCTTGGGGACCGGGCGAGTGGACCCCAAAGTGTGACGAGGACTTCCTCAGCTCTTCGTGAGGTCCCTTCTGTTTTGTTAACCTTCCTCTGGCACCAATTTGCCTAGCATATAATTTGATCAGAGATCTGGGGCGGGTCATGTAGATTCACAGAAAACAAAATATTTTTTAAAATAAGATCAAAAGCAAAAGAAATGTAGAATATCATGTTCCTATCATTTCTAGTTTGTTTGGGGTTCTTTTTTTTTTGGTGTTAATTTTTGAGTTTATTTTTTCATTGCTAGGTTACTCTGTATGTAATTAGACTAATTTTCATTTAAAAAATTTTTGGTGCATTATGTAAATTGTAAAATTAGCTAACATCCTCGTTTTTCAAATAACATACTTTTCCTAATAATAGCAAATTATTTATTAAACACTTGTCTGTTGTTTTGATCCCCTATGTACAATGTACCCACCTAGGCATTTATGGGTGGAATATGCAGGTAAATGAGATGGCATTTTTGTGCTGAAAGCATTCAGCAGGTATTAGTACAAAAGCAAAATGAAAAGGAATAAACACAACAAGAAGTAACATGTAATAAATGCCCCGAGATGTTTCCATAATGACGTGTTTGTTTAACCAGCCCACTTTTTCAGTACAGTGTCTGGTAGGGAGTAGAGGGGCCCCTTTGCTCAAGGAAGAAATTAATAAGTAAATGTAGCAATCAGCAGAGTCTCCTTTGGGTGAGAGCCTATGGGAGCTGAGGAGGAGCTGGGACTCTCCCCCTGGAGCAGAAGTCGGAGAGAATAAATGGGGGGAGCTGCCATTTGGAGCTTGATGGTGGAGCTCTGCGTGTCTGGAGACGGCAGGAAGAGCCTTCTGGGACAAGAGAGCAGGTGAGCCCACGCGCAGCAGTGGGGCAACGAGACAGGTGCTCGGCCATGTGCGGGCCCTCCGGTTCTGCTGGGTGGCCATCACGATACTCGCTGAAATGCTTTGGAACAAAAATAAAACCGAACAAGCCAGGTGCGCACTGCCCTGGAGGGATTAGCAAAATGTGGGACGCAACCCACTGGGGAGTGACTTGTCATTTGAACCAGCCACTGAGTCCTGGAAACATCAAAGTCAGCCAAAATGGCATTAGAGGATGGACAAGTGATCTAAATTCTCCAAACCTCAGTTTCTTCCTTCATAAAATGGTGTTCCTAGGACCTCTACCACAAGGGGATTTTGAGGATTATGGGATTGTAGGGCCATACATTAGCTGGCATATAACAGACATTGGATACCTAGCTGCTGTTTTGTTAATAATACTAGAAACGATGACAGCAGGTATTATTTAGCCAGCTGGGGCTAGACACCACTAGGCAAGTACCACTCATTTGAATTCGGCTGAGTTAGGTGATTATAGGCAATAAGACATCTAAATAACTTGCCCATTAAGTTCATTCTCCATTTTGTGATTTACCTCGTGCGTTGATCTGCTCGGTTGCATCTGGTTAGGGTGTTAAACACTGTCATCGCCAGAGATTTAGTGCATTTTATGTACATGAATGCAAAACCAAATGTTTTCAAAGGAAGCAAGCTGAAGAGGAAAGCAGGAAGGCAGCCTGCGTGTTGGTGAACGGGGTAGTGGTGTGGAAGCCAAGTCTAAATTCAAAGCCTTGTTCTGTTGCTTTCTGTGTCTGTGGCCTTGGGGAAGTTACTTAACCTCTCTGTGCCTTGATTTACTGGTTATCAAAAGGAGGATGCGGATGATGATGATGATGATGACAATGATGATGGCAATAGTAACAACAAACAACACAACACTAACAACAACCTCTATGTCACAGAGTCACTGTTTATAGAAAGTGCCTAGGACACAGTATTATTATTTTTTTTCCTTAATAATTTCAACACCAGGTCACCAGCACTTGGGGGAAGAATGCATTTCCATACATGGTAACGGAGAAGAGAATCCTTTGGTGCTGGAATTCTGAAGCCGACCCTGGCTCTACCCACCAGCTTGTTGTATGGTTCCTTAACCCCAGTTTCCTCGTGCGCTATGAGAGTCAGTAAGTCCCATCTTTAAGATCTCTACTTTAGGATTCGTGCACCTACTGCATGAGATTTTCCGCCAAACGGGGTCCGTGTAGATTTTAAGAGACAATTTGAAAAATCAACCATAGTCCATATACTTTGCACACACTTTTTGTTCATTTAAAGACTGAAACAAAAACCCATAGGAAACAGTGAAATAAGAGGCAAACCTCTTCTTCATGCAGGCTGTCTTAGCGGGACCTATCTCTCTCTCCGCCTCAGGTGTATATGCTGGGAAAAGGTTGTGTCCCAAAAGGTAAAATTCAGTGGGAAAATGTCAGCCTCTCTGGATTTTTGACAACACAAGAAGAGACCATTCAGATTGTTGACTGACTGAGGTTTTCCTTAGAAAAGAGACAAGGTGTGTTGGATACACTCAGAATAACTCTTCAGTAGCTGCTAGCTTCCAGGATCGAAAGCGCTCCCAAAACCGTTTAAGAATTCCTGGATTATTGATAGAGACAATTTGGAGAACACTTTTTTATGGTGGCCCCGCAGCATTGGAAGTAAGTATTTTCAAGCTTCCCCAGGCACTTCGGGAGGCTCTGCATTTGTTTTTCAGAAGCTAAGCACCAAAGGCACGCTCTGCCTAGTCTTCTCGGTGCCTGCTGGAGCGGAGCCCGGACCCTGCGGTGGGCCACATCCCTGAGCTGCCTTAATCCTTAAACAAAGTCTATGGCAAAGGAGGGCTGCACAGAGGCAGGGGATGCCAGAGAGGCTCCATTTCTAAACAGAAGCATGGAACTGGAGAGCAATATGCTACATGAAATAAGCCAGTCGGCGAAAGACAAATACCAGATGATCTCACCTATAAGAGGAATCTAATGAAAATAAAAGGAACTAATGAACAAAATAGAACCACAGGCAGGGGAACATGGAGCAGACTGACAGTGGCCAGAGGGGAGGGGGATAATGTGGAAAGAAGGGGAAGGGACGATGCAAAGAACGTGTACAGTGACCCGTGTCGTGGACAACAGTGTGGGGATGGACTGTGGGAGCAGGGAGGAGGGCAAAGGGGGAAAATTGGGACAACTGTGATAGAACAATGATGAAAAAATATCGATAAAAAATAAACAGAAGCTCGAACAGTTCACAAATTGTGGCTGTACTCTTTTTTCAGAACCTTGGACAGGCCTCAAATGGCTGCATGACCTTTTCAGCACCCGGGACAGCTCACAGGATCTGCTGTGTCCGCCCTCTGTGGCTCCTAAGGGCCGCCCAGGCCCAGATTAGGGCGAGGCCAACAAAACGTCTATAGAGTACACCCCATGAGCGAGTACCTCCTTCAATTTCGGACCCTCGGTGCCTTGCTTGCTTTGTCCTGGTTTTCCCCTGTGGCTGCTTCCTGTTCATCTGGCCCTTCCGTGAAACTTCTCTGGGTCCCTCCTGAGTGCCTGTCCCTGTGCCGCAGGCTAGCAAAACTAATAACACAGGCCCTCTCCTCCAGGGGTTTTGTTCCCTCAGGGAGCTCCGAGTCAATATGTCTGGAGTCATTTACAGAGGTGGAAGCATTTCAAGGAATAATTTTGGGAAGTGAGCTGGAAATAGGGCATGGATGTGTTTTCGAACCACACTCAGGAGGATAAGCCTGCTTTTAGGCTCCGTGACTGGGGAGACGTGTCTGCGTGTTTGCCGCCGTGAACACGGCACCTGGCAAATCATGACACGCACTCCTCATTCATTTGTTCAATGAACAAGTAATTTTAGGGTATGCTTGATATACTGGGCCTCTGGACTTTAAGAAGAGTAGCGGCTTCCCAGCTTTGCATTGTCTAACTGCCACTCTGGCAGCACTGTGGAGAAAGGGTTAGACTCAGCAGGGGTGTCCAGTCTTCTGGTGTGTCCAGTCTTCTGGGCCCCACTGAAGGAAAAAGAGCTGTCTCAGGCCTCGAGTTAAATACACATACACTAACGAAAACAAAATCTCATAATATTCTAAGTAAATTTATAAATTGGTGTCAGGCTGCATCTGTAGCCATTCTGGGCCATGGGTGGCCTGCGGGCTGTGGGTTGGACGCTCCTGAATGAGAGGGAAGAGGGGCCAAAGGCAGGCAAACCAGCTGTGAGATGATTGCAGGGGTTAAAGTAAAAGATTGGAAAAGCCAGTGTTGACCCAAAATAGGCATGAGCACAGGGTGTGAGAAAAATAAGGACATAGAATTAGCAGAAGTTTAGCAAGAGATGTAGATTTTGGGGAAAAGGTAATTCACAGAGGGACAGTTTTGAGGTTGAAGGGCTTTGAAACATCATGTGAAGGTAACCAGGGAGCACCTGCTCCAGAGACAGGCCTGGAGTCTGGGCTGGTGGGCACAGATTTGCTTCCAGAAACAGTTTGGGGCTCCATGGGGGTGTTCGCTCCCTCCCTGAGTGAACGAGCAGGGACTCGCGGCATGCCGAGAGAGGCGAGCAAAGAACCGCAGGGTGAGGGCATCTGCTCTCTCGCGTCCATGCCAGTCACATCTCGATGGACCTGTTTTCTCGCGCATGGAACTGAGATGCTGGCCCAGGTTATCTCTTCATTCCGTCCAAACTGTATGTCTCTGGTGGTCCTCATTCAGCGTGGGCGAGGAGGAGTGACAGCCACGGCTGGTGCACCTGTGTGGCCTGAGAGGTGCGCTGTGGCGGGGGTAGGTGGCGCAGCATCACATCTCCAAGCCACACCTCTGGCTGCAGCTGTAGTGGACAGTTCTGACCCCTTCGCCCAGGGCTGCCCCTCCCCCTGATCTCATGCTGCATGTTTTTCTCTGTTTAGTCACAGGATCTTCTCTAGTCACAGATGTCAAATTGGCCCATGGACCAGCCTGGCTTGGTTTGCAAGAAGCTCCTGTGCTGTCAAGCCTTCTAATCTGTTTCATCTTCCTGCCCCCTCACTAACGACTTTGGGCACCAACTTGCACATAATCTACCTACACCCCAGCCCTTGCCTCCGTTCCCACGTTCTTGGGAAACCAAGCTACGACAGGGGTGTGCTGCTCTTCAAGAGACTCCGACTTTTAAGGAAAACCTGGAGATCTGGATTTCTATAAGGAACTCCTGCTTCTTAAACGGCAGCAACTGACTGGTTTAAAAAGGGGTGGGTGGATCAGTCCCAACATGCCTATTATTTATTCTTGCTCCCATGAACCACCAGTTGGCACCTTTTGTTGCTTAGAAAGCTCTGCATTGTTCAGAACCTGAGACTTTGTAGGCACATAATGGCATAGATGAAAGGGAATGGTATTCATAGCTTCCCCTTCCCCTTAAGCCAAAAGCAAGGCAGACTAAAAGGGGGCGCATTTAGACCAGCATATTAGGCATGAGTTGGTGTCTGCGGATAGAAGGACATGCCTTTCCATTTCTGTCTGATGTCAATGGCACACGTACAATAGAATGCGAATTAACACACAGTCACCTCGTCCCCAGGTTGGAGCCCGAGTGTCCCCTGAGCCTGTGTGTAAACATATGGTGCAGGGCTGGCCACCTCGTGCCCTGAGAGTCTGGATCCGTCCTCAGAGACCGAGCCATTGGACTGGTTGCCAGTTGCTGGTAACAGCCACTCGAGGGAGTAAAACGCATGCAGCCGATACCCCAGTGTTCGATGCTCGAGTCCCCCGGGAGAGCCCTGCTCGGTCATGTGCATCTAAGCATACAACCTTGGTTACCCGGGAAACCAAGGCCAAGTGGGCCTGGATGCTTTTTCTAGGGCCTCGTGCGCAGCAGATGAGATGTTGCCAGAGCAGCGCTGCGGTGGGCATCTGGAAGAGGAGGGACTCCTGAAGATTCCTGTACAAGTGCCTGGGACCAGCGGGATGAGGGCGCTTTGTGGGGACAAACACCACTGAGGAGAGCGGCCCTGATCCTGAAGGCCTTGAGCCTTGGTGTGCAAAGTGGCGATAGACATTCACGCACTGGGACGTGATTTTAACGTCTGCTGTGGGACGGGCAGTGGGCTGGGGCCTGGGGGCAAAGCAGTGGATGAGACAGAGTCCGTGACCTCAGGAGTTCACACTGGGCTGGGACCTTTAATCTAACGAATGAATAGGAGAGACCAGTTCAGTTGCTAACAAAGACTGTGAAGGAAATGAAACACGGAGATGTGGAAGAATAGGCCTGGCACGCACTTGTAGGGTGGGAGAGAAGCCTTTTTGTATGGGAACAGTAGGGAAAACCTCCTGGAGGTGACATTGGACCAAGAGGCTTTCAGTGCCAGGAGGGAGCCGGCCCCATGAGCACCTGCAGGAACAGCCCCGGCAGAGGGACCCTGTGAGACCTCCAGCGGCCAGCAGTGTTAGGAGGTGTCCAGTGGTGGAAACATGCCCGGCGTTCACCTGAGGCCGGGACCCTTTGGAAACGGAGAGGAACGGAAGTGCCGTTGAGAGAGTCCGGGCCGGCGGGAAGAAGGCCTGGGGGGTGGGACTCTGCTCTCTGTGAGCTGGGTGGCCTTGAGCTTGTCGCAGCCCACTTTGGACCTCAGCTTCTCCATTGAGAAAGGGGAGGGTTAAACTACCCCTTGAAAAAAGCTACCGACCCTGCTGTTCACAGGAAATATGAAAACAGCGAGGGTGCGAGCACCCCAGCAAACCCTGAAGGGGATGACACCTGAAGAGCCCCCCAGTCGCCCTGGGATTGGGGTTCCCAGCATCCCGGGCTCCTTGCTGAACCCCCAAATCCCAGAGGGGCCCTGCTCATTTCTTCCCCACCTTGATGTTTAATGGCTGCCCAAGAAGCTCACCCAAGGAGGTGCCAGGTCCTGGGGCCCTGCTTGCCTGGGGCCCCTTTATCTTGTTATGCCTGCAGAACAGTCAGGGCAGCACGGGGTCTGCTGAGTCAAGGGGGAAAAGCTCCTTTCAGCACCAAAGCACCCTGGAGCCCAGGCCCATAACAGAACTCGGGGGTTCATGCACCCTCTGAGGCTGGGCAGGGGCTTAGCCCCGAAGGTGCCTCTCCTGGGTGAAACCGTGGGCTGTGGAAGCTGGGCTTGGGCAGATGCTCCTCCTGAGCTACCCAGGGAGTAGGCAGGGGCTCCGAATGTTCTGGGTTTTTCTACTCGACTCTCCAGGGTGGCAGAAGAGGGGCCAGGCCTGTTCATGCGGTGAGACCACTGCCTTCCCCACTTCCTACTCTCTGATTCTGTGGGTGTCGGGCCGAGGAGACCATTGCCACACCGGTGGCCCGTGGTTCTGCTGCGTTGGCACCTTTCCTCTGCAAGGCCCTTGGAGAAGCCTCCTGCTCTCCCCCCCAGGAGTCACACCCACCGGGGCGGGGGCAGACGAAGCCCCCATTACACGCTTAAATGTAACGTATGGCCCAACTGCACAGGGAACAAGCTTCTTTGAGGACAAGAGCAGGGGAATCTGATTATGCAAATAAGGCGTGAATCCCCGGTGTAAAAGGTGAGTGCGCATCAGCCTCGGCAGCTCAGGTTAAGCGTGGGGCTCAGGATGTGAAGGGGAAGCTGATTTCTTTAACTAAACATGCTCCGTTATATTTTTATATTGATGTGTTTTACATGTTTATTGGATTTGTGGGGGTGACATTGGCGAATGAAATTATGTGGGGTGCAGGTGTACAATCCCGTGGTTCAGCACCTGGGTTGGTACTGTGCGTTCACCTCCTGCAGTTACACTGGAGGGAGGCAGAGGGACGCGGTGCCGATGGGAAGGGCCCTGCTCCGGCCTGGCTGTGCGTGGTCTTGGGTACGCCCTTTACATTCCCAGGACTCAGCCTCCTCGCCTGACTTGAATGGGCCACAAGGCCCAGTTTTCCTGCCTCCTGGGGACATGATGGAAATGTGTCGGGACAACGGCTGCAGAGCAGTGCTGCCCGAGGTGGGTGGCCTTCGGCCTGCCGCTCCTGTCCGACCTGCAGCGACTCGATCGCAGAAAGCACGAGTGGGCCCTGAGAAGCTTTCACAGCAGTCTGACGTGGCAGTGACCTCCCCGTGTGTGACGGCCCCCTATCCATCCAGTCGGCAGTGACATAGCCTGAGGTTGTCACGGTCACCCAGTGAGTCGTACTTGGCACAAACCTCGTACCGGCATCCATCTGCAGTGGATTCGAAATAAAACCAGCAAGGCGACCCTCACAGCGGGTCCTTCCTCACAAACACGGTTGGAGGCTTTGGGTCTAGAAGCCCCCAAACGTCAGGGCAGTGTGGAGCTGGACGAGGTGTGCTGGGAAATGGCCGATGACAAAACAGAATTGATGGGGGGGGGTCCGAGGCTGTCCACCCTGCTTACCTGCTCCCTGACCCGGGACGTACCACCCTCCTCCGGACCCTGCTGCCATCCGCCATCGCTGACCAAGGCTGCCAGAATAAAATCAGGGAGAAGACCAAAATAGAAGGGACCAAAATTGGCCAATGAGTTAGGCATGGGTTGGGCATGCTGGCCAATTGCAAGAATGCCCATAATCCTTCATTTCCTCCCTGTACTGTATTCTTTGCAAAATGGTTTTATATGTCATTCCATCGAGAGGTGGCATGTCCGGCACCTTCCTGCAGACATGGGCCAGGCTGTGACTTGCTTCGGCTCCCGCCATAGTGCAGCAAAGTCATGGTGTGCTGGTCCTGAGCCAAGGCCCCGAGCGGCTTCCACTCACTCTCTTGGGTCCCTGTCCAGCTTCCATGTGACGAGCTGCCTGCTTGAGGCCGCCTGGGTCAGCCAGGCCCCAGACCACGTGGCCGCTAATTATAGATTCACAAGGGAGCCCAGCTGAGACCAGAGGAGTCACTCGGCTCAGTCTGGTCCAAATTGCTGAGCTACAGAATCATGTGTTCAATGAACGCTTATTGTTGTGAGCTATTAAGATTTGGGGATCCCTGGCTGGGGTGGCTCCGTGGACTGAGTGTCAGCTTGGGGACCGAAAGGTCTCCAGTTCCATTCCCATGCAGGGCACGTGCCTGAGTTGCGGACCAGGTCCCCAGTTGGGGGTATGTGAGAGACAACCATTTGGTGTTTCTCTATCCCTCTCTTTCTTCCTCCCTTCCCCTCTCTCCAAAAATAAAATAAAATCTTTAAAAAAGTTAAAAAAGGGTTTGGGGAGATTTCTCAGGCAGCAGAAGCTGGCTGATGGAGGAATAAAATGTGCCGGTCAGTACTGGCTGCAGTTTTTGGGCTCCAGGCACAGAAACGATGGAGCCGGTTGGCCTAGAGCCTCCTCTGGCCTCCCTTCCCTGTCTCATTCCCACTCACGAGTTTGCTTCCCGATTCCACTCGGTGAGTTACACTCTTTCAAAACACGCTTCCCACTGTCACTGACCGATGCCTCCTCCCCATTGTGGGGAACGGACCTCTTGGAGAATCTCTCAGGGGAACACGCGCACCCCCACGTGTACACACACCCTGTGAGTGTGCTCAAGAGTGTGGTGTGAGCCCCTCAGCCCAGGGAAGCGTCCTAGGTATGGGCCTAGCCTCTCCCCCCAACTCTTCCCAAATCACCCTCCCTTCCTCCACTGTTAAAATGTCCCCATCCCCTGTCTGAAGGCCTTGCTAAGCTTATCGGTCAATGCTCATGAGACAATATCAGAACAACAATCCCTTAAAAATGCAGAGCCCTTGGAAATGACCTTTGTCCACAACATTCTCAGACATAGTGCCTCAGCTAAGCTTCTCAGTGTCCCCGAGGAGAACATGGGTGGGACCTACGATCTTCGTGTCTGTGAGGAGGAGACAGAGCCTCAGTCCAAGGGCGCAACTGCCCCAGGCCACTGAGCTGGCCCTGCAGCATCCAGCTTCCTGGGGCCATTCCCTGTCACTTTGCTTTTCAGAGGTGTGGCTGGCCAGTGGTGACAAATTGAGATAGGGATCTGTCCTGTGGAAGAGGGGTGTGCGGTCAGATGGAGGGCAAGAAAACAGTGCTAGGAATTGAGGTCGAGAGGACCTCACAAATGGAGGACCTCGAAAGCCTACCCTCCCAGACTACGCCCGGGAGATTGGAATGTTTAAGTTGAACCTCACTGCAGAAAGTTCCATCGCTCATTGCATCAGTCTAAATACATCTTCTGCCTCTGTCTCCCCGAAAGGAAGGAATCTCAGTCTTTCATACAATCCAAACTTAGGGTGATTTACACTGAAACACGCCAGTCTCTACCTTTCACAGAAAAATGCAGCTTGTTGAGTTTTATTTTTAAAGCACCCAAGAGAGGATGAGTGTGACCTGGAGACTCTCTGTTCTCAGAACCAGTTCATGAAACATTTTCTGAGCACCTACTGGGCGCCGTGCCCTGAGATTGGCGAGCATGAGAGAGGATTGAGAGTGGGCGAAAGGACTTGAATCCTCCAAAAATGTCAGGGGAGACAAGAGCCTTCTTGACCTCCTTGTTGACTGGTCTTCAGCCCGCCGAGATGAGCTCAGCGTGCTCTCTGCCCTGCCCCTCCCGCTCTGGAAGGAAGCGTTTTCTCCTCCGTGTCTGTGGCCTGCAGCACAGACCTGGGAGGCTCACCAGCGAGAACTCACAGAGCAGTGTGGCATAGCTGGCAGCATTTTTTGTTTGTTTGCGTCTTCCACTCGTCTGGGAGCTCTCTGAGGGCGGGCATGTGTCCACTTTCTCTTCTGCATGCTGTTTTCCCGCTGCGGCTTCGTACCGCTAGGTCAGCCATATGCATGTTGAATGCAGTTCAGTAACCACAAAACACAGAGCACAGACTAAGTGTCCCCAAAAGAGGTGCAGACATGGGTCTTTTGAGGTGCACGCGTGGGGAGCCTAGTCATATCATGTGATCGTTGCCCTCAGTAAGGACTCAGATGACCACCCCATTAAGGGGAAAAGCTACTCTGAGGCACTTAGCACAGCGCTAGAAACAAAGCATCTACTTCACTAAAGCATCGCGCTATTGTTGTTACTACTCCGTTACCATTGTTATAATACCATCACCCTGCCAGGCAAGACTGTCTCTGGAAGGGACCCCTGAAGCTGTGACAGAGCTCCTCCCCTTTCCTGGGACCCGGAGAGCCGCCCCGCCCCCCCGCGCACCTGAACGGGGAGAAATCCCTCTCCCTTCTCCGGACAATGGGGGCAGAGCCTCCTCGCCCTGAGATGCTCGTCTCTGGCCGCCGGGAGCCGTGAGGTTTAATAAACGCACTCTCTCTCCCAGGAGTTAGGAGCCCACAGTTGCGCCCTAGCCAGGGCTGCGTGGGCTTGTTTGGCTTCCTGCCCGGCATTTCCAACCGCACACCGCTTGGTCTGTCCCCTACTGGGAGCTGGAGGAGTGGGCGTGGCTGGGTGTGGGCAGCCCCTGTGAGTGGGAGGGAACAGACTGGGGACACTGAGTGAGGCCAGGGCACAGCCGGGCCCCTCTGTGCACACTCGTTTGGATCCTGCAGGTCAGCGACTTCTCACGGGCCTGCCCATCAACGTGTTGGTCTTGTCCGCTGAGGTTCAGTTCTTACAGAAATAGGTGAATAGCGCCTCAGTTAGGGAGACTCTGACTGAGAGCAGCATAAACCCGCTGGAGCCAGCTCAAACAGCCACAGATACTGGCTGGAAGGACAGTGGGCCTCTCGAGGGGAAGTAGAGACAAAAGAGTCACATGTCTGCAGGAGAAAGCTGCCTCGGGGCGTCCTTGGTGGCCCGGAGTGACACTTTTGACTTCCCAGCACTTCTTACCCGCACCCCAATGTCCTTTTGAAAAAAAAAAGAGTGTCTTTTCTCTCGGATACAACCTGGAGGAATTATAAATAAGGACCGTTCTCTGCCCTATTTAAGGAAGCCTCATCACTCAAGACAGGCCAATCAGATGCTTGCTCTCTGGAGTTTGAATCTTGATCAGAAACTTAGAGAGAATCAGAACAGTTGGGATTCATCTGTTCTGGTGGTAAGAGCTGGACCAGCCTGGTCTTCCCATCAGACTATTTTGGAAGTTGCCGTTTCTTCAAGCTCCAGAGTTGCCTCGGTTCAGTGCTTCTCCGAGTTTTTTATTTTAGATTTCCTGGTCATTATCCAAGGTATCCACAGACCAATCATACAAATGCCAGTAAATACATGAAGTTACTGCCTTTTGCTGCGAAGAAAACTGAGCCAGACATAACCACACCTTGGAAGATGCCAAGGGCTCAAGCCAGCTTCCTACCCTACACTCTGGACCCCACGGCCAGTGTCCCAGAGAGGGAACTGGCACATGCGAGTCAAGTGTGCACTGGGTTCCATCAACAGCATGGAATATTATGCGTCAACCCACCAGAGGCCAGTCCATGTGGAAGAAAAGCCCTCCCCAGAGATGAGCACGGGACTAGTGGACTGAGCCAGCCGTCCCCCAGTGGGGCCCAGGAGAGCGCACTTCTGCGACCAGGAAGTGTGGTGTGATGCACTGAAGCCAGTCTGGTTCTGGGGACCACGTGTGAGCGGGGGACATTGTAAGCCAGATATTAATTGGATCAAAAGAAGGGCAGTTGGTCACAAAGCCACACTTCCCCCAGTGGCACAGGTTTGGTTACAGTGGTCCAGAGCCACACTTTTTAATGACAGGGACGGTCCAGCCCAACAGTGAGTCTACATAGTTGGTGCAATTCTTTTTTTCACTTAGGCAAGAACAGTCACTGGTTATTGTACTACTCATTGTCCCAGTCACTGGTTGGGTCACTAAGGGGAAGAGTCTTGCCACATCTGGCATCCCAATTATATTTGCCTTCTCTGCTCTGTTTTACTCAAATATTTGTTCTCACTCTCTTACAAGTCTTTCTGCATGCTGACTCGCATGTTGTCCAGAGGCTGAATCTCCAGGACCTTTGGAATCAAGGACCACAGGGCAGCGGGCCTTCAGCAGAGTCCCCATCTGTGTCTGGAGGGTGTGTCCCGGGCATTCCTCCTCAGCCCGGTGGGAACCAGAATCTCCAGCCCCTCCTGTTTCCCTGGGGAACACACACGACATGCTAGACACACTCTGGAGGGCATTCCTGCCTCTACTCGCCCTTCCCCAAGGGCGGCCAGAGCCCACACTTCCCAGGCTGGCAGCCGCAGGCTGGCAGGGTGTGGAGCTCACCTTCCCTGCGGCCCCGGGGGTTCCTGAGTGGGGGGCGGAGCTCTGTTCTTTCTGTGCAAAGAGCTACCTAGTGAAGTCCATTAAAGTCTTTAAAACAAACTTTTCTCAGCTACAAGTCCCCGTCTGGAACAACCAGAGAGCGACATAAAAGGGACTGGATCTGGACGCTGACCTCGCGCCTCCACAAGAATGAGCTCGAATGAAGCGCGGACCTAAAGTGCAGCGGACAGCTTGGCGGTTTCCTACAAAACTCCATGCCCTCTCCCGCCGCAGGGTCCAGCCTGGCCCACTCAGCCCGGACACTGCAGGCTGAGGAGGACTGAAGTCCTTTCCTGGGATACGCAGGGATCTTCATGAGCATAACTTTCTCCTCCTTACATTTTAGAAGACCAGGAAACTGAGGCTCAGAGGGTGTAGCTGACACCGCCTGGGGCCCACAGCCACACAAGACTCTTGCCTCCCATGTGCTGGGCTCTCCCTGTGCTGGTTCCTCCCCTGCCCCCGCCCCCACCCCCACCCCGTGTCCTCTGTCCCTCCCTCTCCCCCTTTGCACATGGATGCACCTTTCTTCTCCACAGCAAGCTGGGTGGAGCCTCAGATTTTCTTGGGGCGGGCACTGACGGAGACAGAGAACGCCTACAACAGGGAGAATTCTGGAAGGCACGTGTCCTGTCTTGCACTTATGACACAAAGTTCTCACCGTAAGGGTGTGCCGCCATGACCTTTGCATGTGGAAGGTTGAGCACAAACAGAATCTCTCTCCATTTTAAAATTAAACACTTCACCCAGACAGCCTCCCCCCACCCCCCAACCCTGTGCCTTCGTGTGAACCCCAAGTGTCTCACTTTCCACGCTCCCAGCGGCCCCGGCTCGCACCTTCAAACACCAAGCAAAATCTTTAGGTGACACTTCCCCTGGCTTTCTGGTTATTCCCTCTCTCTCTCTCTTTCTCTCTCTGCCTTCAAAACACAGAGGAGACGCCTCTATTTGGCTCTGACAACAAGAGCCTCTGATCCATTTTTCTTTCTGTTTTACTTCAGCCGTTGATCAATAGACCTAAATGCCAGGCCTCCGTTGAGGCTGCGGATGGTGCTCGCCCAAACGGTCTTGGCCCAGCGGAGCTTGTCTGTTTGGGTTCTGATGCTGAGAAATGTCACAGCGGGTGGGGCCTCAAGCCTCGGTCCGGGTGCAGGGGCCGGAGTGGGGACGGGCATCAGGGCATCTCCAGGCATCCCACAGGGCCTGGGGGTCACCCTGGGCAGGAACATGCCCCTGCCTGTGGCTGTTGGCAGTCCCTGGTGAGGTCTGTCACAGTGCAGGCCTGAGTGAGGGAAGCCCCCCAGTGCCCATGGTAATGGGCCTTATTAAGCTGGTAGCTGTGTCCCTGAATCCTGGTCTCAGCGGGGACACTCACCGGCAGTGTGACCAGCGGCCTGTCACTCAGCTGCCCTGGGCCTCAGTTTCCCCAGTTCTGGAATGGCTCTCCGCCCTCCTGACAGCCTGAGAGGTCAATGAGGGTGCCGCGAAGGGGCTTTGGGAAGGGCAGTGTCCTGTGAGTGGGACGCATGTCATTCTCACTACTTAAGCGGTGCTTTTTCGAGGCTCCACCCACTTAATTGTCTCTTGCTACAAAAACACCCCAAAGCCTGTTGTCTGCAGAATAATTCTCGCTCAGTGAAGTGCCGTGAATGTTAGCATGAGAGGTAGCTGGAGGAGAGAGGGGAAGTCGGCAGTTGCTAAATTATTCAGCGCACGCCTGCTCAACAGTTGCTTCTCAGGAACCCTCCCCTCCACCCGGTGGGGTCCTCCAGTCGCTTCCCGGCCAGAACTCACTCACATGAAGACCCAGAGGAGCAGGGAGGCGTGAGAAGGGCGCTGGGACATCACATCAGCCCCTGCCCCACTGGGACACCGGAGTCCTTTCTGCTGCCAGTTTTCTCTGTGAAACAGGGGTGCCCCTCTCCGTGGGCTGGGACTCGGGGTTCTGCTCAAGTTTCATTGGCAGAAGACTCCTCAGCCAAGAACCATGATGGTTTGTGTGGCATCGGGAAGCAGAGCTGAGATTGACCTTTTTACCCCAGGGAAGAACTCAGCATCTTTTGGGGGACAGAACTACAAGAACCACTTTTCTCTGCTGACATGCCCACCTACTCTCTGGCCACCATGGCTAAGGGCAGGGTCCCCTGGGCCTGGCTGTCAGAGATGGGCTGATGGTGACAATAAGACCATGTGGATGGTGAGTGTTCTCTGACTCAGTGCTCCCTCCAAAGGCAGCGGCTGCTGCTCAGCGCCTGGGCACTGGGGAGATACAGGTCCCGAGCTGTGAGGGGTCTGATGTTTCAAGAGAAGGCTACAATGTGAATTGTTGTATGGGAGTAGCCACATTTCAAAAAAATCAAAAGGCATGACCTGTTTGCACTTTTTGGTCTGAAGTCTGGCTGGGGTGGGGGAGGGTAGGAATGCAGGACAGGTGTGAGGATGTCCGATTCACTTCCTCTTCCTCTCTTTGAGCTGACCCCCTTCCAGGATGGGACCGGGCAGACCACCCTCAATGCAGACCCCCACTCTCCTCCTCCAGGCTGGCCCCCAGGGTTCAGCAGAAACCACTCCCAGCCCTTCTGAACCCAGTAGGACCACCGGCTGGGGCTCTGTGTGCCCAGCAGTCACCCTGCAGGTTAGGCTGCTCCTGCCTGGAACATTCCAGGAAGCAGCATGAATACTAACATTACAGACGGGGGTGAGGGGAGGGGGCGTTGCGGGTGAGGGAACAGGGCAGTTGTAGTATTTCAGCCTTCCAACCACCCATACCAGCTCAGCGGTTTTCACCCGGTGTGCCAGAAAAAGTTTAAACATGCAATAGCTGATTAACTGAGCCAGGGGCTAACACTGTGGATGCCTTAGAACCGACGCAAACATGCACTTCACGCGATGGCACACTGGGGACCGAGAGGAAGGGGCGGGGGGCAGCCTGGTCCCTGGACACCGAGAGGCCGGGGAGCCGTCCCCAGGGTGGCTGTGGGGGTCTCGGAGAGTCTTCCTGCTGCTGCCCCCACAGCTTCTCGGACAGTCGCACCGAACTGGGGACTCAGAGGTCACCTGTTGAGCACATCAGTGGCAGATTGTGAGACAAAGGTCAGACCCACTCCACTGCTGACGCTTGGACTCTGTCACTCCCTCTCTCGGGAAATTGGTGGGCGCAGAGGAGCAGAAGTCACGCCCCTTCCACACCGGCTGTGTCCCCTGGCTGTGTCCCCTCCGGAAGGGGAGATGTCACACCCTGCTCACGGACACTAATATGCCGGCTCCCGTGTGCCTGCGGAGGCTCAGACGAGGGCCGAGGCAGCACACGCCGCGCTGCTGGCTTCCCGGTCACCCTCCTTGTCTCTCCTGCTGGGCAGCCTCGCCAGGGTCTCTGTGGGCGCTCAGAGTCCGGCGTCTTCCAGGATGCCACCCTGGGGGCCCCAGCGCGCCCGGCTCTCCTTTCTCCTGGACCCATCTGGCGTTGACCGTGGGACTCTGCTCGCTCCCTGGCCGGTTTGTGCCCGTGAGGTCACCCTGCTGGACCACAGGCTCTCCCTCCTCTTGATGACTCCTCGCCCCCCCGCCCCCACCCCTGCCCCCAGCACGACCTGCTCTAACATCACCGGGCGCTCTGGGAGCAGAGCAGGCACTAGGGCCCACTGTCTCCCTCACGGCTCCCGGGTCACTGACCTGGGCAAACCCGAGCCTTCACCCCATCGTGCCTCAGTGGGGCCCACGAGGACACCAGGGACACCCGGCCGGCTGTGCCCACCCCACAGCAGGAGGGCAGATGACCCACTGGCGCAAGTCCTCCTTTTAACTCTCAGCCCAAGCGCACGTCTAGGGGGTTTGGGGAACAGGGCAGCCCAGGTGTGGGTAGGACAGATATTCCTCTTGCTCGGGCAGATGCTTCCACCATGGGCGTTTCTGGAAACCTACTGCACTTTACACTCTCCACAGGAGCTCGGCGAAGCTCAGGCCCTCGCTTGGCGCTCTGCCGCCAGTCTTACCTCTTCCTGACCACCCACGCCAGTTCTTTAGGGGAAAACTGACTTAACCCAGGGTTTCCCGAGCCTGCCGCCCTGCGGGGCTTACCTGGATGGGCTGGTTAAAAAGGGAGAGAGCTCGGGCCCTCCCCAGTGCCCCTGAATCTCAGTCTCCAGGACATGGTCTTAGGACTTACGTTCCTCACATAAATATCCCCAGGGACTTGAATGCGCAAGGTTTGCAAAATGCTGATCTAATAAAAGTCACCTCTTCTCCTCGTATTTAATTATGAAAATTTTCAAACGTACAGGAAAAAAAAAGGAAGACATGTAAATGAACTCCAGATCACCCACAGTCGAGAGCCCATCCCGGACGGCTCACCTCGCGTCTCTACCCCCCCCACTCCTCTCTCCACCCAGCACCCTGCTTTGTTTCAAGGGCATTTCGAAGTGAAGTGCAGGCGTCAGGACACTCTCCGCTAAATCCTGCAGCACACACATGATTAACTGGAGTTTGTTCGATGTCCGTTTACCGTTTTTCCTTTCGAGGTAAAATTCGGAGAGTGGAAGGCAGGAGTCACACCTGTGATGTGGGGTGAATTCTCACAAACACATGTGCCCTTGTATTCAAATCCTTCTCAACAGAGGGAGCATTTTATCCTTCTGGAAATTTCCCTCACACCCAGAAATCTCTGCCCCTACCCCTCAGAGACCATTATTTTTCTGGCTTGGTCCACCATCACTTTGCCTTTATAAAAACAACCTCCAAAAAGCAGCAAAAAAAATTATTTTTTGCTGACAAAACGTTACAATGATGTTCAGCTCCCCGATGTTTTAAACAGTAGAGATGCCGCAGTTAACGCTGTGAGGGGGTTTGGAGCCCTGACCCTGGGTCTCCATGCTCCCCCCTCTGTATTCTCTGGGGTGTCTGTCTGGGACCCTGGTGCTCCCCGAAATACCTCTCAGAACTGCTCTCCTTGAGGCCTGCTGCGGCAGCCTCTGCTGTCCTTCTGCTAGTCCTCAGGGGGCTGTTTCTACTCTGGGGAGACTGCACTCTCTCCTGAGCAGAGAAAGGGTTCTTGGTTCCTGGCTGCGGCTTGCTACAATAATTTTACAAAGGAGAAAAAAACCGCAGCTGCGTTTATTGTTTTTGTTTGTTTGTTTGGGGGGGAAATTTTCTCGTTCATACTTGGGCACACGGGCAGAACAGTTTCATTTCAGTTCTCAGTAAAGCTACCTGGACGCACGGTGTCAGCCCCTCCGGCGACTCTCCCAACACGCGCCCTGGAATGGAAGCCCATAATTTCCACCGCACGGCGGGCCAGGCTTTATGGGCTGGGGACGCAGCCCAGCTCACCTCGCAGTCTGCTGGCCCCAGGCTGACAGCGTTGAGACAGAGCTCCCGCTCAGGATGTCAGAGAGACTGAGAGAAGGGCCCCCGCCCGCTGCCCTCCCCCACCGGCTCTTCGGATGACAGAGGAGAGTGGTGTCTAGAACCTTCCGGCCACAAGCCATCCGCCAGGCCTTTCCGACAGGGCTGCACAGCCCTAGTTTCTACTTCCTGGGCTCCCAGGACAACTGGTTCTCACCTGTGGGATCCGGGGGAGCGTTACCAACCCCCCACCCTGCTTCTCTCGGTCCTGATTTCTCATTTTCCTGCCTCTTCTTGAGACCTGTGTCTGGTGTGAACACGCCAAGTGGGTTCGCCATGACTGTTGGCTCACGTGTCACATAAGAAACTGGATGCCTCAGGACCTCACTGCCTGCCGCCTTTGTCGGCCCGTGCCAGGTACCTGTCGTCCATTGTAAGTGACCACTCACGGCTTCCTGGGTGGTCGAGAGCTGCTGTGGGGACTCCCTGACTTGACTGCGAAAGGGGGGTTCCATCAACAGAGGTCGTAACAGCGCCTCGGCTATCCGTGTCTGAAGGGCAGAGTTCAGTGAGTAAGGAGATCGGGAAGAACAGGGATGGGTTGGAGCTCGCTCTTCTGGCATAAAACACAGCCTTGTGTCAGCTTAGAGTTCAGGCTGTGCTTGACTAGAATGATCCTTCCAGGGAGTGTTGGCTGAGCCGAAATCCCTGGTACAAAATTCAGAGGCATTTGCCCCAGTTCAAACACACCAGCAGGGAAAAGACAATCCCCAGGGGCCTGAGAGCCAGAATACTGCCTTTCCTTTCTTGGCTTTGAACTCCGAGCTCCTACCTGACCAGGTCAGGTCGGTGGGGGTCCAACCTCAGCCATGAAAAGTGCCCCCTCACCCCCCAACTTGGCTGAGCTGCTGGTGCCTTTGTCATTGAGGTGGCTGTCAGTGCAGGTCACTAAATATTCTTGTTCCATCCCCATATCTGGACCACGCTGTGCGCCCTGTGGGCTGGGGAGGCCTGAGGACCCGCTCTGACCACTAAGTTGTGAGTGGGAGTGATGGAGCTGACCCTTGGTCCAATGAGACGGAGCCAGCAGCCTGTCCGAGCCTCACCTCCCTTGGACACAGCAGGAAAGTGCGCCATCGTGGCAAAGCTTCAGTCCTGAATTAAAATCCTGGCTCTGTCACTGACCTGCTGTGGGGCCTTGAGCAGTAACGTAACACGCCTGAGTCATCCCTTTCTTGCTTACAAAATGGCACCCAGGTTGGTCCCGCTGCGGGTGCTGAGGTTAGTGGAACCATCTGTGTGAAGGCCCTAGCAGAGTGCCTGGGATGCACTGCGTTGGCCAGAGAGTTCATGTAGTTCTTTCCGTGCAGGGCCCTCGTAGGGCTCAGTTGTCCTGAACTTCACTGGAAACAATTTTGTTAAATCGCATTGGGACAACTGTCCTATGAGTGTGCATTTAAAAAAAGCTTATCCAAATTGGTGAGTTTTTGTGCAGCCATTTTAATATTGAAGATAGAAAAAGATATGCAACATTTTCAGTGTGTTATGCTTTATTATTTTAAGAAAGATAAGAAATGCAACTGAAATGCAAAAAAGATGTGTGCAGTGTATGGAGAAGGTGCTGTGACTGATGGAATGTGTCAAAAGTGGTTTGCAAAGTTGACACTCAAAATATTCAAATCAATAAAGTTACTGGTGAAAATGAAAAATGTGTCTTTAATTTTGTGGAAAAACATAACAGACATTTTGACCGGCACCAGAGCACAGGTGTGGCCAGTATGGGTTACCTTTTGCTGGCCAGTTGTAGCCCCAGCTACTCGCCGCAGGCGCCTTGGTACAGGCGGGGTGGTACAGGTGCTTGGTACAGGTGCTGTGCTTGAGACAGTTCGAGTTCTCTCCAGACTGTGCCAGGCTCCACTGCAGAGTCCCACAGAGCACAGGCCCAAGTGAGACGTTTACCGGAGAGGGAGCGAGCAGCTGCTGAAAACGCACTGCTCCTCTGCATCGGGCTGCTCTTCCAATGGACTCTCAAATGTCAAGGGCTGACTTCCTCCTGCTTTTCCACCTCCCCAAGCTCCTCTCTCTGGGATCCCAGGGAGAAGGGGTTGGCAGTCTTGATTCACTTGCCGGCTGCGCACGAGGACTTGGAAGCGTGGATTTACCGAGTCTACGGACGGACCTGGAGGTTTGTGTGGACGGTGTTATTAAAAGTACCAGTGTGTATATATGCCTTCTTTCAGTCAAAGATATTTGTTAAGACCCTATTTTGTATCATGTACTGTTCTAGAATCTGAGGTTCAAGGATAAACAAAAAAAGATAAATAATCCCCTCCTTACAGAGTTTACATGTTGGTGAGAGAGACAATAAGCAGATAAGTGAGTAAAATGAAAAGGAAGTTAAGTAGCAATAAATGATAAGGAGAAAGTCACAAGCATAAAAGACAAATCAGAGATGTGATTTGGACAGGGGGGTTTAAGAAGGCCTCACGAGAAGGGGACTTTTGGACACATCCGGTCTGTGAAAATGCCCCCTTGTGCCCCACCTGGCACCCCCGTTCAAACGAACTCAGATCAATGACCAGGGGGGGCATTGCGTGGCACTGGGCATAATCCAAGGAAGCGTGAGCAGGAAGGAAGCACACTCAAGGACAACGTGGTAGGTTTTTAAAGTATTTTAAAAATCAATGACCATAAGCCAGGCGGCGAAAGACAAATACCATATGATCTCACCTGTAAGAGGAAGCTAATGAACAGAACAAACACACGAGCAAAGTAGAACCAGAGGCATGGAAACAAGGAACAGACTGACAGTGACCAGAGGGGAGGGGGAGGGGGATAAGGGTGGAAAGAAGGGGAAGGGACTAGGCAAGGAGCGTGGATGAGTGACCCATGGACATGGACAATAGAGTGGGGATTGACTGTGGGAGTGGGGAGTGGGTGGGGCAGTGGGGAGCAATGGGGGGATTGGCATAACCTTAATAGAACAACAATGAAATATTCAAACAAACAAATACAGGCTTGTACAGGCACCAAAAAAAGAAAGAAAAATTAACGACCAAGTCTTTCATTATCTCAGACTCTGTCTGTGGTGCTGAAGTTCTGAGACCATTAGTGCATCTGCCATCAGGGAGCTTAATTAAGATCTAGCTGAGGAAAAGAATCCAGATAAATATCAGTAACGGCAAACACTTATATAAAGTGTACTGCCTGTCAAACCCTATTCTAAGACTTTATTTATTGAGTCATTAATTGTTACCACAACCTCAGGAGATTGGAACCATTTTTATTCCTCGTTTGCAGATGAGGCCATCGGGAGGGAAAGAGGTTACCCAGAGCAGCTAGCAGAGCAAGGAATCTGAAGGCAGGAAGTCTTGTTCCACAGCCTTTGCCCTTAACCACCACCCTGCGTGTCTGTGAGCAAGTACACTGGACGATGCCAACACAGAACGAGAAGGGCTGGGACAACGATTGTTGAAAGATGTGACAGCAATCAGACTTGAGAAAGGATCAAGGATTCAGGTGTAGAATTCCATGCTCAGTGTCCTAGGACCAGGGTCTACCTAGATTGCCCAGGAAGAGAGAAGTTGGGGGTTGAAGGCTGGCAAAAAGCAGGAAAGGGGGACAGGAGGGTCCTTGTTCACACACCCGCTTTGTCACCCTGTGTGAACTTGAAGTGTGTGGTGGAGGCGCTGTTAACTGTGTCTGTTTCTGATAAACACCTTTGTTCTTTGAGTTCCCTATTTTTAAACTTTTCAAGCTGAGCTAAGTTCAGGTGTGACATTTCAGAGCAGTTGCCCAGCTTTCTATTAGTGAGGGGACAGGGAAAGGGAAGAGAGAAGTTGAGAGAATTTATGTCAACTTGAGGAAATGGTCAGCTAGCATTTGGCATTGGTACTTCAGCCATCTGGTAAACCTCTGGTGAGTCTGGTGTGGCCAAGGGTAGGAGGTGGGGGCTGGGGAGGTGGAACATCCTTTACATCTTCTTCCTTCACTTTCACAGACATCGATGTGACCACCGCGCTTCACTCAGACTCACGCGGGGTCACCATCCTCTGGGAGGCTGCTGGTTGCACTATGGTGATGATCTCTGAGGCATGTCTGTTTCCTGGAGAGTTCTGAGTATCAAAGTCAACTTTCTAAGACCACAGTTAGGTTGTCAAGAGGAAACATTTTCCAAATCCTAAGAGCTGTTCAACTTACAAGTCAATACCCAGGCCTAGCTTCCTTGGACGCTGGGACTGCTTTACCGACCACAGTGGAACACAGTCAGGAGTGGACAGAAAGGGAGGCAAGAAGTCAGAGCAGGGGTTCTGGACTACCACTTAGGGACGATGCCTGGGGAGACCTAGGCAACGTCAGAGATACTCCTATAAGTTTGGAGAACTTGCGGTTGAAGGGAGCTTGCTTTTTATTCTGGGGGAGTCATTCTGGAAAATCTTGCAAGCCTCTAAGAAAAATCGTCATGTTCAACAGGGAGGGAGGATGATGTGATTTCACACAGTCTGCCCCCAGGACTAGCAGAGGGAACTGTGTGGGGGTGGGGGGCCTGCCGTGAGCATGTCTCAGGTCTCCCGGGCTCTCGGGGATCTTCAGAAAAGCTCAGGCCCTCACAGGCTTTCAGAGGGGACGAGGCTGGCAGTGGGGTTGCCTTGAGGGCACTGTTAAGCTTGGTTGGGACAGTCAGCTGGGCCCAAGGAAGCCTGGCTCTTTGGGGCACCATTCATTTCAGCACATGGCTTCAGGGGTGCATATGAGAATGTGACCACCATGCAGGCCAGAACCAATGCCCCCTAAAAAATAGCACCTGGTCCCAAAATTCCTTCAAGCACAGAAAACCACTAAATCCCCCTGGAACTCAGAATCCTCATTGAAATACAATAGCCAGAGAAGGGGAGAAGAAACAACCCTGGTCAAATTTTGAATTTCCTAGATATTTCCCTAAAAGCCTCAGTAACCCTTCGGCACTGATGTAGCCACCAGCAAGTTTAAATCCCTCATGCCCCATCCCCATTAGGCAGGATGGGGATCGTCAGAAACTTGACTCAGTTACAGGTTATAAACAGCGCTACATTCTTGCACATTGGAACGTGGCATCTGAATAGTTGATCACACAATGTAGCCCAATGAAGGCAACCAGGCATCAAAGAGCAAGGCAGAGGAGGGATGGTAGGGGCTCAACAAAGGGGAAGAAATCCCTGAATCAGCTGGAAAATTCAACGTCCCATTGTAGCCCCGGTATTCAAAATAGTCCAAGGAAAAGGAGGCATCTGGCCCCTTTCAGACACAGTTTTGGAGGCATTGTTTATAACCGTGAGAAATTGGACCACCTCGAATGTCCACGGAAGATCTTTCAAAGGGAAATGTACGCTAGATAAAATAAACCATAGCGTGTGCACACGATCACATGGTTACAAAGGCTGCGCGAGGACAGGGAAAGGTGTCACTTGGGGAAAAAAAGATTACTTTTTAAAATGGTGAATGTACTACAATTCTATGTTTATCTTTAAAAATATATGCATAAGGAAAAGACTAAGTAGTTAAGTAGAAAAATCAGGACTAGGTTATCTCTGAGTGGTAGGTTTGTAGATGCTTACGCGTTTTCTTCTTGCTTTTTCTCGCAGGACACACCCATACTTCACCGAGAACATTCCGCTCCGGGCTTCAGTCCCTCTCTACATAGTGAGAGAAGCGAACTAGGGGTCTTAAGTCCCTACCAGTTCTGACATCCAAGACTCCGACTCTCAGAAGGGGAATTTGGACTTAGTGACATGAAATGTGATTCCCAGAAGGGTGTTTACTTGGTTGAAGAAAACATAGCTGTCAGAGGACCCAGAGCCGCCTGCCACACCCGCTCAGCCCACGGCCCCTCGTGACGTGTTGCCATGGTCAGGAAGCCGTGAACTCACGGTTTCTCCACTCGGAGCATGCTCAATGCTGTGCTGAGTGCCGTACAAGACATGGGTCGCTTTGCTTCGTCCTCATGACGACCCGGCAGGGCAGGGTCCACCCCGTCCACATCGCAGGTACAGACACTGTGACTTCAGAGAGGTCCAGTCGAAGACCGAGGGCAGTAACCAGAGGACAGCAGAGGGTGGACTTGAATATGAAGCCAGACCCCAGCGTGAGGGGCCTGAGAGCTTAGCTTCAGGGGAGGGATCAAGGTGGCGAATGGTAGCTTGTCAGGTCGTTAGTGGAAAATGACAAACGTGAGTCTCAGGGGAACAAATGCAGCTTCTCCACGTGACTGAGAGCTTGGTGAGGAGCAAGGCATGGGCCTCATTCCTGGGGAAGAGCCGGGGGTTGTGTTGCATGCAGACACGAGGAAGTGAACTTTGGGGAAGAATTGCCGGTAATATAGGATGGACAAGGAAATAAGCCATACCTAGGTGTTTGCGTTTCCTTAAAAGCATGACATCAAGTTTTGTATTGGAGATGAGTTTGTGAGTCACATGGCTACATTAGCGAAGTGTTCCCGTGTCAGCAGTAGGAGCTATTGCATTGGGGTCGTGCCGTTGTACCCCTGCCCTGCTCTGCTCTACGACACAAGTCAGGTCCCCAAGGTCCCTGCACCAGCGGACCTCCACTGGGCTCAGCCAGGGCAGTGCTCATGGGGTCACAGCTGCAGAAAGAGAGAGGCCGGGCTGTCTCCCCTCCACCACCTCAAGCCATGTCCCCACTAACAGCTATGTCTCCCCGGAGATGCTGGCTCTTCCTGGCTGGCGTACACATTTCCAGCTTCCGCGGGGTGGCCCGAGACCTGCGCTCCAGAACCCCACCTCCTCCCATCACCAGCCTCATGGTGGTAGCAGCTTCCTGCTATTGCTGGTCTCTGGCTAGGCTGCCGCCCTCTGCCTGGTTTTACCCTTCTTCCATCCGCCGTGTGGCCAAGGAAGTTGCCTCAACTGGACCTACCAAAGTTGGCTGTTCTTTCCTGCCTGGACTCTGATGGATACGTTCCCTCAGTTATCGATGTTGAAGTATTCTGCCAGCAGAAATATCTGTCTTGGATAGCAAAGAGTGTCGGTGTAAAGGAACTTGAAGGAAGGTTCTATAATAACTTAAAGATGGGTGATATTAACACCAGCCACAAGTATTAGGTGTGTGACATTTACTGTGGCCATTGAAGACGAGGGAGCTTGAGCAGGTGAGAGCATTGTGGATGGGGACCTGTGCAAACCAAGCGCGATCAATAAGAACCCCGGTCTTAATGTAAATAACACGTGGGCGATCAATGAGAGAAGGAAGGAGCCATGCCCAGCGTGTGCATGCAAATGTCTCCATCTGGGTACACCTGAAGGTGGGGGTGCACCCAAAGGTGGGGGTGCACAGGGAATTTCAGGAAAGCGCTGGGCAGTGGGTGTGTCTAAAAGGGCAGGTTAGGGGGAGCCGGAAGGGGCGAACCAAGGGGGTATATTAGAGTTCAGCAAAATGCAAGCATAAAGGTTTGGCCGACATCTTAGAGCAACCGCAGTTAAAGGTGCTCAATCAGTGTTGCTGAATAAATAAGGAGCTACTGACAGTTTTGGCAAAGGGGAGTGGGGTAGGTGCATACCAGGCCAGGACTCGCCAAGCTTGCTCTGGCAGAAACATGCAGCCTGACCTGGGCCGGCGGGGAGGAGGTGGGGGCAGACGGGGAGCAGGAGCGGAGGCCAGTTAGAAAGCGACTGCATGAATCCGGAGCTGGAGGAAGACGAGGAGGACTCAGGCCTGTTAGCCACCAATCCAATTAGAATTGCAGATCTCAGCTGCGGAGGCTGACGGGAAGGGCGGCAAGGATGCGTCTGAGTCCTGGCACCCAAGGGACCGGGGGGACAGAAACGCCACTGGGACTGTGCCCAGGCGGATCCAACGGGGATCCGAGGGAGGCAGGAATGAGGGAGGTGCGTATTTAGTGGTGACAATTATTTAATACCCATCCCTGGATCCCCTGGCCTTTTCTCTCCTGTTATTGTAAAGACGTTCATTTTTCTTCAAACCCAATAAATTATTCCCTGTCAGCAAGCCGGGGGGTGGGGGGGGGGCGGGAAGAAAAGATCTCGGTTTGCTCTCGGCTTTTCCTCTGTCTAGTCCAAACACTGGAAATGTCAAGTTTGCTCGCTAATTAAACATGTCTGTCTCGGACAGCACTTGTATCTTTCATGGAGAAGGTGTAGATTTCCGGGGAGACATCACACATTCGCGTTGCCAAATACAGCATTTTGAAGTCCTCCTGTGTGACACAAATACCAACTTGGTGACAGGGTCTCCCGGCAGGGAGGACACCTGTGCCAGGCAGCCCGGGTCTGTTTGGGAGGCAGCCAGGGGCTGCTCCGAGGTGCCCGTTCATTTATTTCCTCGGAGAGCGGCTTGGGGCACCTCTGCAGGGCCAGCCCGGGGGCGTTTCTGGAAGCCCATGGATCCTCCTGTCCAGATGATGTCTCCCAGGCCCGGGTCACGGAAAATCTCTATTCCTGACCGGGTGGAAACCATCCCCGCCACCATCCCCAGTGTCTGGGTGGTCAGGAACTGACATTTTGCAATTAGAGCTTTGGCCGTGATTCTGCAAAGCCTGGCTAGAACTCTCCGTGGCGGGTGTCGTTATCACGCACATTCCACAGATAAAGAAACAGGGTGGGCAGCCTTGAAATCTTTCTAGAACGAGATGCATTGATTACATATTTCCTAGGTACTAACTCTGCCCTGCACACTGTGCCAGGTGCCCAGATGCAGCTGTAAACCAGGGTGAGGTGGGCACCCAGAGGGGACCTCAGCCTGGGGGACAGAGGGTAAAAGAAGTAGGTACTCGGGCATCGGACAAGTGGTGGCTGGTTAAGTGGTTGGGCCAGACCTGACTTCGAATCCCGGCTCCACCCTCTAGGGCAGTAGAACGTGGATCGTATGCCTGGGAGCAGACGCTGTGGGTGCTCTCGGAGGCCTGGGGGAGCCAGAAGACAGAGAGATTGGAGGGAAGACGTTTGTGTTGTGCCCCGAGTGGTGGGGCTGGGAGCTTGGAGGAAGCAGGCCGCCGCGGGTCACCGCTGTCTCTCTCTGCCCCTACGGTGCCCCACTCGTCACGTGGTGGGGGCCCGAGAAAAGCCCCGAAGTCTTGGGACCTCAGCTTCCTCATCAGAACACGGGTGTTTTGACGAGGCGCTGGGTAGGGACTCCCCAGTCTTTGGGATTCAACAGATCGCTAATGTGTGTATGTGGGAGTGGGGGTTCAAGTTAGGATGTGAAATATGCGTTTTTTATAAGCCCTTGCTGTCCACCATTACTCACTTTAGTTAAAAGGCATTTTCATGTCAGGAAAGAAAGAAGGAATAGCATAATCTATCAAAACAGGAAATGAAAAGACGGAGTTATTTTAGCTGCGAAGGAGCCTCTCTGTGGTCATCGCTCATTGCTCTGTGGACCGTGCCGAGAAGGGCCCGGGGACCAGCCCCAGTCTGAGACCCAGGCCCTTCCATTGTTCTGGGCTTGAGGCGTCCCTGAGGGAGTCTGGGGTCCCCCATCGGAGGCAGGTGCACTGAGGCTGCATGTGCTCCCAGGTGGCATGCGGAGGCCCCTGTTAGGTGGGCGCTTGTGGGGTTGTGCCCGTCCCTGTCCGAGCAGCTCCCGGTCTCCAGTGGTGCCGCACGGGGCTGCTCCTCCGCTCCCAACACCAGTCCCCACCGAGAGCTGCAGCCCCGTCCCACTGTTTACTAACAGCGGCCTCTTAATTAAAAGCAAGAGCTCTTGTATCAACTCCAGCAGGGTCCAAGACATTCCAAACCCCGGGAGGGGACCAGATGGGAGGATGCGTCCATTGTCCCGGAGGCCACTATGCCTTTTTAAAAGGTGGGTCTGTCACGGGCTCTATCACGCTATTCTTGGTGGGTGAGGGTGACCCTTCCACCACCAGCTCACCATGAGCATGGGAAGGGGCCACTTCACGTGAACGTTGTTTCCTGGGGTGTCTGCATCAGCATGCCCATGGTTCAGACACGCACTTTGGACAGAAGTGGCCCTGACGTGAGGTGTCTACACACGGCAGATACTGTGGGGGGGAGGGGGTGTTTTGCACTATAAGGAACTCTAGGGGACCAAGGCCAACGTCGTCCAGCCCCAGCAGCTGCTGCCTTCAGGTCTGGGCCTGGCACCACAGGCTTGCTGGCATCTTCAGAAGCTTCCATTTGCTTCTCTAGATTCGCTCTCCACCCTTCCCCCTCCGCCCCACGCCTCAGAGGCTGATCTGTGGGAACTGCACCATCAGCCTCTCCTGCCCTGTGGCTGCTGGCGGACTTTGGCTGTGGGGGAGGGGCAGCCAGTGTGCGCGTCAGGGCGAGAGGAGAAGGGAGTCTGGGTATATACTGCCGTGTTCTCTGCTCTCCAGGTCCCTGTGGGCTGGCTCTGTAGGTGATAGCTGCTGGCCGGTGGCCCTTCCCTGACCTTCCTCTCTCCAGTTGAAGACCCTGCACCTTGCCCAGGCTCCCTCCCTGTTGGGGCGAGCTCTGCCTTATTAGCTTCTTCAAGCTTTGTGAGCGAATGAGTCCTTCATTTAACACCCCCAGGTCACCCAGACTGACTGCACCGCTTTTGAACACCAGGGCTCCTGGGGAATGTCACCAGTGCGGGAGACACTGCGCACAGAGCCAGGGAACAGGCGTTTCTGTGGAAGCCAAGTCTTCCACACCACATCCTGATTGGAGAGAAGGGGCAGAAGGAGCTGGAGCCACAGGGCAAGAAGCTTCCGGAGAAGCAGCTGGGGGCCCAGCAGGCCTTTCTGTGTGGCCAGTGTTTGGGGAGTGGGGAGGGGGAGCTGGCAGAGGTGGGGGAACACAGCCCAAGTGGAGAACAGGGGTCAGAAACGCCGCAGAAGGGCCTGTGACCCCTAGCGGGATCCTCAGAGGCCCAGGAAGAAATGGGAGGGGGGAGCAGACAGGCAAGCCTAGACTAGGAAGCGCAGCCCAGGCTCCATCAGAAGGTGCAGAACCGAGGTCCATCCTGGCCCCTCGCCCTCATTGGCCCGATGTCTCCGTTTATTTCAGGCTCCTCATCCCCCGCCTTGAGGCCGGGACTCCTGCCCGTCCCTCGGGGAAGCTTGGTGGCTTGTTCTCACCACTGAGCTCTCAGGTCTCACAGACCACCTTTCGAGAAGCCTCCCAGACAGTAGGGCCCCCGGGGTACCCTCCCCTCAGTATTTACAGTCTTGCATTGTCCCTTCCCGTTGCATGGGGGCTGACCCTGGTGGCCTGCAGCTGAAGAACAGAATAAGGTGCGTGTGCGTGTAGCTCATAACAGGCAGTGTGCCCCCCGCACCCCAGACTGCTGGCTCTCGGGGAACCCAGCTGCCATGCTGTGAGGTTCCTGCCACTGTCCCACGGGGAGACTCCCCTGGCAGGAGACCCTCCTGGCAGGAGCCGAAGCTCCTGGCCGCCAGGTGCCCCGGAGGGCTTGAAAGCAAGCCCCCAGCTGCAGCCGAGCCTCAGACGACCACAGGCCTCGAGTGACCGCAGCCGGTTGCCAACTGTGACCCAGGTCCACCCAGAGAAGCCATTGTCAACCTGTGACCTGTAGAAGCTGAGAAAACAAGCCTTTGTGGTTGCAGCCTGCTACTCTGTGACCTTCCACCTCTGCTGACCTCACGAATCTGGGCACTGCTTCATCAGCCTGTCACTGTCTGTGGCCGTTGGAAGTCCCTGTGTGGGCTGGCTGGCCCTCCTCATCTCTGACGGCCCCTCCTACCCTGCCCTGCCCCCACTGCTCCGGCTGCACAGGCTTCCTTGCTCTCCTTTGACACTCGGGGCACGCTGTGCTTTCTTTCCAGAACATTCTTTCCCAGTTGTGTGCATGGCTGGCTCTCCACCCATCTTCAGGTCTTTGCTCACAAGTCAGTTTCCCTGTCCACACCATTTCCAATGGCAACCATGTGCCCCCCGTCCACCCTGCCCTCTGCCCTAACTGAAGTTCTGCCAAAGCACCATCAACCCCGGACACGGAGCATATTTTATGGTTTATCCTGGGAACGGGTGTCTTGGCATTTAGCTTTTCCTGGCCGTGGAGCCCACGCTCTTGGGGGCAGCTGTTCCCCTGTAGTGACTTCACGGGCAGCCGAGCACCAGCCTGCAGGGAGGAGCTCAGGTCCCCAGCAAAGCCCCTGGTGCCACCTGGAAATCCGACTCTGGCTGTGCCGGCCGGAGATTCAGAGGCACTACCTGCGTGGCTTGGGGCCAAAGGCTCCCCTCTCTGGGCGCTGTTTGCCCTCCACCAGGAGGGACGAGGATGAGGCGCACCGCCCAGGGTTTCTCTGTGAAGGTAAGAAGCCGGGCCCGCAGCGGAGGAGCTCGAGTACGGCAGGTGATCGGTAAGCAGCAGTGACTGTCATTCGGACTTGTGCTGAACAGTGCCCCTCCGCGTCTTCCGGGGAGAGCTCCACCTGCGCCTTCAGAGAGAACTGCGCCTGAGGCGGGCGGCAGATCTGAGCAGCGGCATCCGCCTTGGCTCTGACAATGAACTTCCTTAGCCCCGGCTCCATCTCTGCTTCCACACTCACACCCGCGGGATCAGCTCACTCTGGCCGCTTATCCCGGGGGCAAGTTTAAACAAAGCAAATATAACTGATACTAATGGAAACCTCATGGGTACAGCACACTCGGCAAAAACGACACCCTTCAGCTGACCCATTTAGAGATGATGTAATCAAACACACACACACACATATGCTCGTGCACACACACACACACACACACACCCCTCACCAAAAAGCTTCAAGATGCTCACGCTGTCACGGGAAAGGACGCACAATATTGCACGGGGGTTTAGAGGCGAGAAGCCCAAGGAAACATAATGCGCTGTAAATTAAAGTCATTTATAAAGTGCGGCTGGCACCCGCACGGAAAGGAAAATGATGAGTCAGCAAAACGTGGGGTGTCTTGTTGCTTATTTACAGAATATCTCCATGGGACAGGAGAGAGTGTATTTATTAAGGCCTTGCTGGTGTGAACATGCAAACATATTAATGTCGGGCGCTGAGGATGTCTAGATAAATTATTTCTTTCCAACTGCTTTTGTTAGTTTGGAGCCCACGAGGCGCCGGCCCCCACCCCCAGCACTCCTGGGGGGAGTCTGCGATCCCATGGCGGGGAGGTGTCTTTAGCTCAGGGGATGGCCTGCCCAGCTCCACAGACACACAGCAGAGAAAGGGGTGCCCCAGGAGACACCCCCACCCCTAATCCACTAGTCCAGGGAGTATCTGTGCCTGATTTGTCTGCTCTGCACAGGGGCATGCCAGCACTCAAGGGGAGCTGCCCTGGCTGAGGAGCAACGGGTCAGGTGTGTTCTTGGTCCCTCCTGCGTCAGACGGAGGGGCATGTTACGCCCGGCTGGCAGCCAGGGTCTGCTGTGAGGCCAATGCAAGCCACGGAGAAACAAACAAATAAAACAAAAATAAAGGAAGGAACCAGACCAGAGGGTGGGTAACGGACCAGAAAAGATGGGGTCCCTGGTAGAAGAGAGTGGGATGGTGCGGAAGGCCAAGGGCAGGACGCAGGAGGCAGGAACCCGTCCTGCCCCCACCTGCAAGGACATTCGGGAGAATTCGAGCAGATAAAACGAGACCACCTGTGTAAAACATGAGCACAGAGCAGGCCACCTGGGAAATGCACCGTAACAAAGGGACCAGTTATCATTACTGTACAATGGAAAATATTAACAAGGAGAACCCGCCACTTCTAATAAGTTATTTAAGCAGCTTACTTGAATTTTGGAAGCATGTAGGATGCTATTGTCATAAAGATCACGCTTCCCAAAGCATGATCAAAAACGGGAACCCGGCTGAGGCCCCAGGGCAACAGTCACGCAGAACAGATTTAAAACCAGCACCAGCTCCTAATACTTAATGAAGGAGGCATCTCCGACGGTCCAGGAGAGAGAGGAGAGCTGTGTGGCATTTCCCGATGTTGGCCCATTTGAAAGTCTGCTTCGCCTATCTTCTACCCTAAAACAAGTTCACGGCCATTGCAGGCCAGGACCTTGTGGCTGCCAGGCTGGCTCGCACGGGCATCTGGGTCTCTGTTTGACTTGGTTCACCCGTTTTAAATGGGACACGTGCAATCAATGACTGTCCTTCTTCCTTGGAGGAGAGATCCCATCTTGTTCTTTAACCGCGTTTGCTCGGCACGGGGAGAACGCCACGCACCCAGAGACCATTGTCTGAAGTGGGAAGGGAGGCCCGGTGGTGGGCTTTGCAAGCTGGCAGGAGGAGACGTTATTACACGGGAGCTGCCCCAGCCTTTGTGTCCCCTTTGCTGCGTGAAGGCGATCGGTGTCCGCTGGCCGGCAAATCCACGGGTGACACTGTGCGAAAGGATTGGTATTTCCTTCAGAGAAAACTCCCCGACTGACCCAATTTCTGTAATGCATTAAAAAAAATGACAGAAGTAATATTTTTGTTCTGGTTTCACTTCCATTCATCTTATTTGATCAGGGCTGAGCAAAACTGACATCTCATCAAACTCCAAAGTGTGTTTCCACACCAGGTTCATCGCAGGTTGGCATTTAAAACACAGACGTTGCAGGAACAAATGTATTTGCCAATCCCGGCCAGCAATGTAAACCTGACCTTTCCGCTGTAGATTTATTGACACGGGCCTGTTTTGTATCATATTTCATTATGGTGCGTTTGGAAGGATTGAAAGTCCTTCTCTTGGAAAACAACTCACTTGGGGCTGCAGTGGCCAATATGCCTTCCCTTCACAGCGAGGCAGAGAGAATTAGGGAGTCAGGCGCTGGCAGGATTAACACAATTCCTCAAAGAGTGTGTTTAATTAAAAAGCACCCGGTACCAGCAGGATGGGCCTGGAAGAAATTTCCATTTGGCATGTGGCGAGAGCAGAGGAATTACATCCAAGGTTGCTGTCATTTGCTTGCTGTGGGCGCATCACGGGTTCCTTGCATCTGGGAGTTCTGAGAGGTGCCCCCTGCTCGGAGCAGAAAATCCTCTCTGACGAGCACTCACTCAGCCTGCCCTGAGACGCTCCGTGTCTGGAACCCGCTGCGCCATTGGGCCGAACAGCTGCAGAGATGATCCATTTGTGCATGCATGCAGGAAAAGTCTGCAAGTTCAGATACTTCTCAAGGCACTGGGAGAAATCCGTGAACAAGAGAAGCGACATCCCCACAGTTAGGGAGTTTCAATCTTGTGGAGGCAGACAGCCTATGAGTGAATAAATGAACAATGTGTCTGAGATAATTTTAGAAAGTAAGGCGTATACAATAGGGAAAGGTTAGCAGGATGCTGCGGGCCCTGGGTGCTACTTTGCACAGATTGTGCGGGGAAACTGTCTCCTGTGGTCGAGGGTGGGCGTCTGAGCTGAGATCTCATCAGTGAGACGAAGCTTGCGGCGTGGGAGCTAGACCAGAGACCGTTTCAGGTAAAGCCCGCTGCCCGTGCAAAGGCCCTGAGGTAGAAAGGTGATTAGCATTTTTGAGAAACAGAGAGAGGAAGCAAATAGGAGGCCAGCTTGGAGCTTCAGGAGAGAGGAGGGGCAAGCTGCGAGAGGAGCCCAGGAAACGAGCAGGGGCAGAGCAAGTATACCCACCTTAACGGAGTTAGCCCACTGCAGCGGAGAGCTTTTGGAGGGTGTGACATAGGGAAGTGACAGCAGCTGAAGTCACACTTTCAGTGGCTGCTCTGGCTGCAGGGTGAGGGCTGAACTGGAGGGGACAGGGGGGTAACACAGAAACCAGCCCTGAGGCTGTCAGAGCCAATTATGGCAGCTGGGGGTGGATGGGGTGACCTCCTGAGCTGCACAGGGTCCCCTGAGCCCAAATCCGTGTGCGAAGTGGTTCTTCCCCGCCCACCACCACTACCCACGCGGTGGGGCGAATCCAGCCATCCCGCCACTTCAGGCACTCAGCGACAGAGCTGATGGTTCCCCATCACCTTCTGACTCTTCTCCAAGGGACAAAATCTCCTTCATCACCCTTGACCAGAATCAGTCTATTCTGGTTCTGCTCCATTTTCTCCCAGTCTTTCATTAAATACACAGCCCAGCCAAAATACCTCATTGGTGGGTGGTCATTTTGCACCCAACCTCTGCCTTAAGGAAAGTTCCCTCCCCCTCCCCCACCAACGCCGACTCTAAGCCCAGGATCTTCCAAAGCAGCACAGTGGACTCCACTCCCAGCTGAGACTCAGGGTGGGGGGCGGAGCCTCTGCCAATCAGTGGATCCCATCCCCTGACTGTGATTGGTCCAGACCCCGTCACATGATCCCATCTCAGCCAATGAGGTGCAAAGATCCTCATTCTTCATCACTGAATTCGACTTGAAATGTGAGGTCTTGGGGGGTTTCCAACAGTCACCGGAAGACCCTGGAGAGGGCGTTTGCCTGAGAATAGACCCCTTTCCAGTAAGCACAGCAGAGAAAGGAGACAGCCAGGCGGAGCGCATCTGCGCGCTGGTCAAGCAATGTCGGAAGTCTGCGTCTGGATAATCAAGAAAACCAACAACGTTCTCTTTGCCTGCTTAAGCCAGGTTGGATCGGGTTTCTGACCCCTTGCTGGGACAAGAATCCTACCTGGCAGACAAGAGAACAGAGGGGGCGTTGCCTACCCGCTTTGAACGGGTCCCTGCACCCCCTTCAATGTAGCCTGAAATGGTCCCTCTTGTTTGAGCCGATGGCCAGTGAGAGCTCGGGCTTCCCCACTCAGCACTGCCTTCCCCGCCGCTCCCGGAGAGCCCCCGAGGGGTTATGTAAAGGCCTTTTATGAATTTAGTATTTATTAGGCCTGCCTTGGGCACTTGACACGGATCCATTTTTGCCAGAGATGCAAACTCCGGAGAACCCACGGTTATGACTCATCTGGGGAGGAACGGCAAAGAGAACTCATAAAACCTAACAAAGCTAAGTCTAATCATTGCCAAAAACACCCATCTGGCTGGCTAACGGGCCAAGCGGGAGGGGCCGCGAGGCCTCCGTGCTCTCTGCTGTCACGGTCGGTCCAGTGATGGCCGGAAAGCCCCCCATTAAGCAGCCCAGCACGGCCATGTGAGGGGCCTCCGAGAGTCATGCCTGTGCTGTGGCTTTTGCAGCTTAATTGGCTGCAGCCGGAGAGCTGGGCGGCTCAGAACTGACCAGCCGCCCCGAGGACAGTGGGCGGAGCAAGCCATGCCCGCCACTGCGCTGACAAAGGGAGGCATTGTTGATCAGCAAAGGGAGAGGAGTGCAGCCCTGAGACCTCCAGCAGGGCGTTGAGATCGGCTTTCCAGACTTTAGAGCTGGAAGAACCACTCGGGGGCTGCTTGGGCTGCCAGGGAAACCGAGGCCTGGAGAGGGGCAGAGACTGCAGCCAGGAGGATCTAGGGAGGTCATGGCTGAGTCCGCCAGCATGAGAGGCAATGTCTCTGCTCCTTAAGCCACCAGGGCGGCAGAGTGGTTGCAAATAACTGCAGGCAAAGCTCTGCACCGGGTGGGACACTCTGACCCGATCTTGGCTTTCCTGGGGCAGTGAGCCTGGCTGCTCTGTGGCCCAGGAGGCTCCCCCACCCCTACAGGGACCCTGGAGACAAAAGTCCTAGAGAAGAGACAAGTAGGTTCATGTGGCTTCTGACTCAGGAGGCAGGAGATCAGCCTTCCATTCCCGACACCTTTCCTGGCTGGACAGCTCAGAGCAAACCGTTGCCCCTCCACCCTCCCCACCCCCTGCTCCCATCCACCTGCGAGGTGTGTATCAGGGACACCTGACTGACACGGGCGGGTCAGGCACATGCCACCGCTTTGTGTTAGGGACTCCTTTCACCTTGGTAACAATTCTTCGAGCTATCTGCTTTTTTTACCCCTTTTTATTGGATGTACTGGGGTGATGCTGGTTGACACATTATATGGGTTTCAGGTGTACAGTCCCACGACATATTCCCTGCACACTGTACTGTGTGTTCGCCAGCCCTGGGCAGGTCTGCCTCCATCACTATCCAACCCCCCCCCCCACACACACACACAGGCCAGGATGACACAATTCCAACACAGGCAGTCTGCCTCCAGAACCCATGCTTAACTTCCACAGTAGTTGCTGAAGGATAGTAGTAATTAATGGTAAAATAAAATTGGTAAGTAATAGAATCAAATACAATCAAAATGAAAGAATACATCCCTCCTACACATCTTATAAAGTTTCAATGACGTGGCGTGAGTGAATTGACCATGTTTTATTTTATGGATTCTGATGCTCTGACATAGGGGGTCTTGCTGACTTGAGAGGAACTCCTGCCACCCCCCCACCCCCACCCCCAGGGTGAGCCAGTTCCTGGAGACAGTAAACAACTGGCTTGGGGGGCATGTTTTTCAGATATGAACCAGCCCATGCAGAGCCAGCCCCCAACCACCTCCGTCAGTGGGCTCTTCCTCTCCTGCCCTCATGCCCCAGGCCAGGTGCTGGACACCGAGGGACAGCCTCTGTCACTCAGTGTCCGCAGGTCCCCGCTCCTCGGCCTCCTGTCAGACCCTGGGGCTTCCCCATGTGGCCCCCTCCATGGCACAGCACAACCCCCCTCTCTTGGGGACTGTGAGTAACAATAATCTTTTCAATGGAAGTCATCAGATCTGAAATTTTCAATCAGCACCTTCACTTTAAAGCAGTAAGTGAAAGCTCTTCACGTGACAGAACACTGAAAAGCGTGTCATTCTCCCGCCCGTGTGGAGAGATGGAACATGTGCCGAACCCAGCTTGGTGCCTGGTAGTTCACACACGTAATTGCACGTCACCACCCCTGTTGTTACTGTGAGAACTGGAGTCCCTGTCCCCGCACGAGAGGGAAGAAAGTCACGACTGGACAGACTTGGGCAGTTAGGCTGGGTCACTTAGCTGGTGTAGGACATGGTCCAGGCCTGACTCCTGATTGGTTTGATCTTAACGATTCTGTCCCCTGCTGCTCCCAAGAGGACACTGTGAGCCTCATGCCAGAGGGAATGACAAAACCAGCAGACTTCAGAAGAGAAGGCTTCTGCTTTTTCTACTATAGCGCCCTCCCTTTCTGCGGGGTCCCGAGGAGACTTCCCCCATCAAGAAATTTTGCCTCACTCAGCCTTTGCCTCTTCGGTTGGTCATTCATTTTCCTATCCACGGGTACGGCAGATGACGGAGCCTGGCTTTTGAAT